>CM055897.1:2442500-2745000 GCA_029582155.1 Panopea generosa | reverse complement strand
TATTTTGCATCAAAATATTTTTTCTGTACCAATGTGTTAGTTATTTGTTATACTTACATTTTATTACATTCAGATTACTCTTGTGTTATTTGGTGAAATTGTAATGTTTCACTCGTAGATAAAATTGACAGGTTTCAAAAGAGAGCAGCTAGACTTATTCTCGATAAAAAGTACGACACTTCTTCTGCAGAATTGTCCACTAAGCCTAAATGGATGACGGTTCCTGAAAGAGTTTAATTTCAAATGGCAATACTCCTGTATAAATCATTTAATGACCAGGCTCCTGCATATCTCACAGGTTTATTAACTCTAACAGCTAAAGTTCATACACGTACATCACAATACGCAGTTATAGTCTCATAAGCCAAATTCTCAAATGTTTCGAGATTCGTTTACCTATTCAAGCTATTGTTTGTGGAACTCTATCTTATATAAAAATGCAAATTCAATTATTCTGTTCAAAGCTTTATACTTTAATCTGAATGTGAAATAAAATAGAAATCTTCATATTTATAAAAAATATGCTCATTTAGTATAAAAACTTTAATTTTGCAACTGCAGTTTGTTACACGTTGCCATACTTTAAGAGCTATTATTTCTCAAATTACGCGGTAAAGTGTATTTGTTATTTTGATTGTTATTAGAATAAGTATCAGAGGGTACTTTGTGAGGCTTCAAACAAAATTTATCCATACACTATTTTATCAAAATATTAAAAAAAAACGCAATACTTTTATTTAAAAATTGAAAAACAATTGACACTCTGTCGAAATGAATTTGTTTTTAAAAACCATAAACAGTTTAATTCAAGCATACAATTACCATTTCCATACAGCTTTAATTAAATACCAGATGTAAGCAATTTCAAATATATTTTTCGCATTGATTGTTAAATCTACATTATTTCGCTAACTTTCAAGCACGGGTATGTTTATGAGGAGGTAATACCAAAATATCTTTACGGTAACATGTGTTGTTATTTTTGTCTGATATTTCATGAACATATATTCTTAAATAATGGGAAGTAAAATACCTAGCAACTCCATCAGCAGCAATAGTAGCATCAGCAGCAGCAGTAATAGTAGTAGTAGTAGTAGTAATAGTAGTAGTAGTAGTAGTAGTAGTAGTAGTAGTAGTAGTAGTAGTTGTTGTTGTTGTTGCAGCAGTAGCAGCAGTAGCAGCAGAAGTAGTAGTAAAGTAGTAGTAGTAATAGTAGAAGTAGCAGTAGCAGAAGCAGTTTTCCGTAGGTTAAGGCAATGAATGTATCTGCAATGTTAATGTCTTTATATCAAAATTGGACACCAATATAAAAGTAAGAAGCAACAATTTGTAAACTGTTGCAGAATTTCAGTCGCAAATATATTTATATTAAAGCGTTCGTTATAAGATATCTAACCTGTTTCGCACCACCAGTGCGTGCGTGTGCGTGCGTGCGTGCGTGCGTGCGTGCGTGCGTGCGTGCGTGCGTGTCTGCTTGTTCGTATCTCCACATACGAAATATATTATTTTAAAAGGCACCGCATCCCTTAACTCAATTTAAACATGCATGCCTTCCGTATTGCATGGGAGAGATATGCCCATTATTTATCAATAACATGCAGTTCAATCTTAGACACCTAGGAAAACAGCAAAGGGTATGTGTTAACGGTGTGATAATGCTAATCTCTTTCCTTATTATTCTGTACCAAACCTGTCTGGAAAAAAGCTCAATGTTCACCATTTATTTGCCAACCATTTGTCTTCGCACGTTTCCACAAAGCGTTTAGTTATAAGGAAAATAACGTGTGATATTTTCTGGGAATTATGCTGTTTATCTTCTGTTGCTAAACATTTTTTTTTTTAACAAAAACGAATATGTTTAAAATAATCGTTATTGCTTTGGTATTTTTAGCAGTGCTTTCCTCCGCGGAGTCCAATGCTGGGTATGCCATGTATGTATGGAGAGAGGGGTACGACTCGACCGTGGAATCGTGTACCGAGGACGATTATAAAAAATGGGATACTCGCGACAAGACGTGTTTCACACATTCCTGGAACACAGTGGAAAAACGCACGTGGCTTTGGAATACATGCAACGTGCCCGGGAGGGAAATAACGCGTCTATACCTAAATGATGTCGAGACCGGGATGAAGAAAGCTTACTCGGACAAGTCGTGCTCCATGCCGGAGGTAAATCTTCTCCGACAAACGCTGGCAGGTAATTTTAGTTACGTCCATTAGGCCAGAAAAAATACCTGTGCTTTAGGGTTACTGACCAAAGATCAGGGTAGGTAGGTATTTTTTTTCCTTTTTAATTTGTCTTTTATTTTTTGGAGAATTTAATTTAAATGGAGAAAATGTCATAAAATTGAACTATTATAGGCAAATTGGTTTTAACTTTTTTTTTCTGTTTTATAAAACAACTAATTATGATAGTAGATCAGTAAAGAACAATATAAATATCACTTTCTTGACATATTAAGCGGATTCGTTCCGCAGTTTTTCGGACATTTATAATTTTTTCAAGATGAAAAAAAAAAACACGTTTGAGTCGGGACTCAATTTTAAGCCACTCGGGAAACCCTAAACACAGGTATTTTTGTCTGGCCAAAGCACTATTTCACTGCTTTGAATTCATTTATTAGTTTACCTATTAAATATTTATTATTAGTATGTAAGTTTCACATTCGACCACACATACGTTTGTCAGAGTCTCTTTCCTAACCTTGACAACTTACTCTCTGTCGTTTGCCATTTTCCACATTTGAAAGGCTTTATAAATAGAAATACATAGTTACGTGATGATATGATACATAGATAATGCATGGATGCAAGTACCGCGTAGTCTGACATGGAATGAACGGTTTCAAACTCCACGGACTGGTTCACTCTACTTCCGGTTAAGAGAAAGTGAACTCCTGCATTTTTATTTAAGTATTTTCTAAAGATAGGACAAAACATTAAAACGTTTTTTATAAACGTGCTA
Source organism: Panopea generosa (assembly GCA_029582155.1). NCBI lineage: Eukaryota > Metazoa > Mollusca > Bivalvia > Adapedonta > Hiatellidae > Panopea > Panopea generosa. The sequence goes on along the minus strand of CM055897.1, from coordinate 2,742,035 downwards.
AAAGATGAATTTTATGCTCATCTTCAATGGACGGCTAATGAAGCAGGAGTCACAGTCAAGATAAGTAGACTGGCTTCTGTATGCAGGTTAGAAATCTATCTATCACCAGTCGGGTCCGTTAGCTCAAGCGAATATAACTGTCAATCCAGGGTCTCGTTGTCATTGGCCTCTCACTGCTGATTTAAGTGGAAAGTAATCAGTTACTAGCGGAGATCGGTGTGCTTGAGTATTGGTTGACCTAAGAGAATCCCAGGAGAGAGTTGTTAGTAAAATAGCCTGGACATTATGGTAATGGTCCGCGGGTCAGCACTGTATGTCGCCTCGAACTGCAGCTAGTTCTACACTTTTGTTTATAAGTTCATTTCAATCGAGTATAAAAAAAATTCTCAAACTTGTATATATAACAGTGGGCATCCTAGGCCCGATGCTATAAAACTACTCTTATTATTGTTAGTGTCATCTATAAATACATGTAAACTTATTTGTTTTTAACGTTGGTATCAATTGAGATCAAATTATGGATAAAAATATAATGGTGTTGTTTTTGTTTTTTTTCGAAAATATATTTTATATTTTCGTCAAAATATTTTACTTTTCTTTTATTATTGCTGTCCGATGACTTTTTAAGTCAGTTACAACATTCCTATCAGCACAGACGGTAACGTACGTACTTTTCATCAGTACAACTTGGGTTGAGTCTCTGTTTTCGCGGTGCAAATGATTATGCGTGGTGATCAAAATGGGTTACAATGGCATACCTGCACGCGCAAGTAATTTATATAAGCACATTATAATTAGCTTGGAATGTAATCAATGAAAAATAAACACACACACACACGATAATTTAGATTGTGTTTGTATCCAATTCACAGACGGACACTGGAAGGTGGCAGATTTGAAGATATTTGCTCTATTTGCTGACGGGGCAGAAGAAGTGACAGAAAAGGAGAAAGTGAAGTACGTAGTTTACTACAACGACAATTGTGCAGGTACTGCAGGTTTTTGTGTTTCATATAAATGTGTTACTTCGCGCATTGATGTAATTAATGTTTGATGTTCTCCCGTTAAATAAAGACGCTATCATTGTTATTATTATAATTCTATTATTATTATTATTATTATTATTATTATTATTATTATTATTATCATTATTACTATCATTATTATTATTATTATTATTAGTGATAGTATCAGTATTATTATTATTAGTAGTAGTAGTACATGTAGTAGTAGTCGTTGTAGTAGCAATAGTACCAGTAATAGCAGTAATAGCAGTAGTAGCAGCAGTAGTAGCAGTAGTAGCAGCAGTAGTAGTAGTAGTAGTAGTATTTGTAATAGCAGTAGTAGAAAAAGCAGCAAAAGTAGCAGGAGTAATATCAGCAGTAGTAGTTGTAATAGTAGTAACAGTTGGAGTTGTAGTAGTAGTAGTAGTATCATCATCATCAGTAGCAGCAGCAGAAGTAGTATAAGTAGTGGTAGTAGTATTAGTAGTAGTAGTAGTAGTGGTAGTAGTAAAAGTAGTAGCAGAAGCTGTGGTTGCTGTTGTTGTTTTGGTTGTTAAGGTGGGTGATTTGAGTATAGTTCCTTGTAAGTTATAGACGTGTCATTTTAACAGATACGTACTGGGAATATATCCAGCCCAGTTAAAAACATAAATGTGTACATAGGTTCCAGCAATGTATCTCGCTATGTACAGTCACAAGATCCATTTACAAAATAACAGAATACTTGCTAATTTGGATACATATCAGACCACACCATTGTCCAGAATACGTGCAAATCGCTATTATACCAATGTTGATGTTGTTTTCGCAGAATCGGACATTGAGAAGTTTGACGGAGTTGCTGTAAATAATGAAGAATATCGTCGCGTGAAGTGTCCAACAGATGAAAACGGAAAACTGCATTCGAACTCCTCACGTACCGACCACCTCGATAGTTTATATGTCATCAAAACTGAGGCGCAAAAACAAAAATGTGGGAAGCTACTGACTCATTTTTCAATAGGTAAACAGTGGTTTGAGAAGCACAGTATGGAAGTGTTAATATTTACACTCATTATATATATATATATTGAACGGAATAACTAACCCGCCACTTTTGTATTTCCAATAGCTTTGTCGATATATTGAGTAGTAGTATGGTGTTGTTAAAATGTGTATACGACATCAACAGTAGTGATTTCTTGATGCCGTATATAGTCTAAATGTCCATTATTATTCAAATCCCAATTTCAAGGAAATTACGTTTAATACTTTTTGGGGGGAAAAAAATGTGAGTTACGAAAATGTCAGGTGGCGGGTTAGCTGTCCGTTCAGTATATACATATATAGATTAAAGAAGTACGATGTTCCAATAGATCCCTATTGGTAGTATCGCTCTATCAAGGGAAATGCAACATGGTGTTTATTTGGGCCGCCGTTCTGTTGGGGCAGATAAGTGGCATGGGCTTCGGCGACATTTGACCTTTGATTTGGGAGAAAAACAAAGAACGATGGATAATATTATACTGTAACAGTTTAGAAAAGTCGTCTCTGTTTTTATTATCAAAAGTAGTCCATGTTTTTAGTATCGGAGATACCAGTTTTCATAATCTGTCTGACATGCTATCTGTTTGAAATCGAGGTTATCGTTTTGATATATTTCAACTGAATGACATGAACTGAAGTAACTCTTCTCGTCATGTATATGTAGCAATCAGGTTAGAAATGGCTTGGTCTTGTGTAGGTCCTCGTAACAATACAAATATTTAAGACTGGCATATTAATAAACATTGGTAATAAATGCAGTTGTTTTATATATAGAATGAATTTGATAAATAAACACATGACTAACAGTCAAACTGGCAAACATTTTAATTAAGATAACATATAATTGTGATATGAAATTTCATTATCGTATTTTGAATATCTAAATTGTAGTTGTTGTAATAATATGTCATGATTGTAGGTTGGCACTGGGGCACGTGTAACAATATCGAGTACGATATAACTTGGAACAACGTGACACAGATGGCCACCTATCATATGATAGATATATTTGACAGTACGGACGTCCAGGTATATGTAATATATATACATTGCATGATTGATAAGTACCGACTAGATAGGACAGGTACATACGGGTATTAGAGAGTAGTGTATGATATATATATATATGTTGAGTATGAAAGACGGATACGTGCATCAAAGTCGCATATAAATTAGTATTTTCTCTCTAAATAGACACTTCCATCAAGTTTCATCATCCAATTTATTCCAGGTTGCGTATATAACTGCGGATGAAATCAAACGCAGAATTGAATTTGCCGGCTTGGGACATGCAAAGGTTCAAGGAAAAGAAATGTTTGCCAATATGTATCTGAACAAGGTAAACACTGTTGCAAGGACAACATGTCACACGATTTACACGTGGACGTATATCCTGCATTATGCATTAAAATGTTTACACTTACTCGATGAAATAAGCATGCTATGGCTGACATGTCACTGAGTGTATTACACTCGTTAATACCAGCAGTACAATATATTCGTTAATGCCAAACAGTATAGTACATTCGTTCATATCAAACATTTCATTTCGTTCATATTTAACAGTATATTTCGTTCGTTCATATCAAGAAGATCATTGAATTCGTTCATACCAGCAGTACAATATATTTGTTCATGTCAAACAGAACATTGCATTCGTTCATATCAAACAGTATATTTCGTTCATCCATTTCAAACAGTACAGTGCATTCGTTCATATCAAATAGTACGTTGTATTCGTCCATATCAAACAGTATACTTTGTTCGCGTTCATATCAGACAGTATATTGCATTCGTTAATATCAAACATTTTATTTCCTTCGTTCATATTTAACAGTATATTTCGTTCGTTCATATCAAATAGTACAGTGCATTCGTTCATACCAGCAATACAATATATTTGTTCATGTCAAACAGTACATTGCATTCGTTCATATCAAACAGTATATTTCGTTTGTCCATATCAAACAATACAGTGCATTCGTTCATATCAAATAGTACGTTGTATTCGTCCATATCAAACAGTATACTTTGTAAGCGTTAATATCAGACAGTACATTGCATTCGTTCATATCAAACATTCCATTTCCTTCGTTCATATTTAACAGTATATTTTGTTCGAACATATCAAACAGTATATTGCAGTCATTTATATCAAACAGATACAGATATTACATTTCTTCATATCAAACAGTATATAACAGTCGTTCATATCAAACAGTATATTTCGTTCGTTCATATCAATCAGTTTATTATATTCGTTTAGATCAAACAGTATTTTACTTTTGTTCATATCGAACAGTACATTGCAGTCGTTCTTTTCAAACATATGTAACAGTCGTTCATATCAAACAGTATATTACAGTCGTTCATATTGTAACAGAATAAGGTCCTTATTATACTAACTATCTGTCTAAATAAGACCTACTTGTGAATACTGCCATTACCAGTAACACTGTCTGCAGTGGGGTAATTCATAAACAATCATATTAAAAGAATATGACATTAATAAGACTATTTCTACATGGAACAGCAACGACTATATACATAATTATCCATATTTACTATATATGAACTCAGCTTATACCTATAGATTGAAATATCAACATAAACCAAATATTGATTTGACATGAAATCTGGCACTGGGTGGGGTAAACAAAAATATCTAGTATTCAGTTATTATATCTGCATAGTTTAATACTATGTGTAAATTAAATATACCTTAAATTTAAATGCTACTTTTAACAAAAGTATACTCAGTCTAAACATGTTCTATTGCCTTTGATTTTAATGATAATGAAAATATCATTGAATGACCTTTCAAAAACTCTGTTGCCAGATTTCTGCCGTCAACAAGTCATATTGAATATATGTTTCGGGACTAATGTAAAGCTTTCCCAACCTATAAATACAAATTATGATGCTAACTATTCACTAAGAATAATTATAATTATGTCTTACCTTCAAATAATGCTGTGTATGTTCAAATAGAAAATCGAATCTCAATTTCCCTCCGTTAAAGTTGCCAGAGTGGGAAGATTTGAATGATTAAATGATTTGCATCTGAACTAAGATATTGTGACATCCTTTTCATGCCAACTTATGATATTGAAATTGTATTTTTATTGTGTTAAATGAACTTTTCGTGTATCAAATCTGGCAACATGGAGGACATTTGCCAGATCAGCCAGATTCTGGGAACACGTGTTACGAAATGCACAATTTTGATTGGTTTAGAAGTGCCAGAATCCAGACTTTTTGCCTATATAAACGCTCAGAAACTTTAGTTTTCAGCTCATTTCAAGTTCCAGACATCAAGAAAAGCAGTTCCATCACTTCCGGTATTTTAACCTTTGTGTGAATAAAGTATATTATTCATTGACTGTATATCAGTTAGTCTTGCCTTATTAGGTAACTAATCATATAAACTGTATAAATCAGCTATATCATCCAATCTTGTTGTTTTCATATTTTGCTCGCCATCAATCTAAAAACACGACCTGGAGTGTTATAATATCAAACAGTATATTTCGTCCTTTCATATAAATCAGCATATTACATTCGTTCGTATCAAACAGTATATTACAGTCGTTCATATCAAACAGTATATTATACTTGTTCATATCAAACAGTATATTTCGTTCGTTCATGTCAATCAGCATATTACATTCGTTCATATCAAACAGTATATTATAGTCGTTCATATCAAACAATATTTTACTTTCGTTCTTATCAAACAGTATTGCAGTCGTTCATATCAAACAGATATTACATTTGTTCATATAAAACAGTATATTACAGTCGTCCATATCAAACAGTACATTTCGTTTACTCATATCAATAAGTATATTACATTTATTCATATCAAACAGTATGTTAAATTCGCTCATATCAAACAGTATATTGCAGTCGTTCATATCAAACAGAATATTGCATTTGTTCATATCAAACAGTATATCAAATTCGTTCATATCAATCAGTATATTACATTCGTTCATATCAAACAGTATATTACATACGTTCATATCAAACATTCTTTTACATTTGTTCTTATCAAACATTACATTGCAGTCGTTCATATCAAACAGATATTACATTTGTTGATATCAAACATTATATCAAATTCGTTCATATCAGTCAGTATATTGCAGTCGTTCATATCAAACAGTATATTTCGTTCGTTCATATCAAACAGTATATTACAGGCATTCATGTCAAATAGTACTTATTGCATTATGCATTATTTATTAATACAGGAGGCGTGCGCATCTACGTTCTTTGAGATAGACAACTGTGTCAATGATCCAATGCCTGGTAAACACACGGAGAGCGGACTATGGGAGGTGGTAGATCAATTTAGTGAGAACTTCAAACCGTGTCTCCATTATTTCAGGGGCGCTTACTCCAGTGGCGGAAGCGATGGTTGGCCTGTTCACAACAATTCGCGTAAGCTATTTTTCATAGTTTTTGGTTTAAACATATTTTATTTCTTATATACGTTCCCCCTAAATATAGATGTGATCTCGTGTTAATGTAGATATAATGTGTGCATATATAATATGTAATAATGCATACAACAACAAAAAATGTATTTAATGTTCTTGTTGCAGTTTTGTTGTTGCAGTTTTGTTCGGTTTGTTTTTTCAGTGGACGATGTCGGTTGCTTGTTTTGGAATAGGGTTTTAAGGGCATTTTCAACACATGGGATACTGTATATGGTATATCGTGTTTGTTTTACTGGTGGAGAAAGGCATCAAAATGGCATACCGTCTTTCTGCTAGTAACAGGCAAACTCTCTCATGTAACGTTGACCTAGTTGAGCTCGAACCCACGACATCAGCAGTGAGAAGTAAGTTATCAATAGACAACAACGCCTAGCCCACTTGGCCACGAAGGCTGTCATATAAAAATGTTCACAAAGCAATATGTCTGAAAATTAAATATTCGACATGATGCATATATGAAATTAAAAGGCCCCAGTATACAAACACTTGCTTTGTTTCTATTTCGGAATGAGGAATAACTCTTATAAAGGATTTCCCCAGATGTATTGTTATATGTAACAAAACATGAGAAAACATCTAACTCCGGTTGTTTTTATTGGTTTGATGGAGGAATCCAAGGAAATATCAAGTTGTATTTTTAAAGATTTTAAGTCATAAGTTCAAAACACCACTAGTTTATATACCGTTACTACTTTATTTAATAGGAAAATTAAAATAGAAGTTGTAATATCGCGGTGGCGAACCCACCTGACGCGATCTAATGCTTTGAAGTGGTGTAAAACAGTGCCCGCTTCATGTAACTTTTTTAATATTTTATGAAAATTCACGAAACGAAAACGACGGCCATATGTGTGTAGAGATGAACCATACGTGCTACCAAGTGGCCATGCTCGTATTTTTACAAAAGGTGCAACGGCGTATTAACTCAGTAAAACTCAGCTGAATTAGTTGTGGCATGGAGTGGTGCACTTTACAAAAATACGCCGTTGCACCTTTTGCAAAAAAAAAAGAATTTATTTAACTATATAACTAAATATATTACCCGACTGTGTCTCGCTGTTTAGGTCACGTGTATTCTGTTTGGTGTCCGGACGGTTGGGTCTCACACAGAGGATCGTGTTATTATGTAAACACGGTTGTATCATCAGAATTTACAGCGGCAGAGGTAAACATATCTTCTTATCTTCAAACAACATTCTAAGTATAGGTCTGTCTTCCTGCTTGTATCTAATCTAAATAAACGAGATAAAATTAAATCTAAGTTGTTATCTAATTTGTTTGAAGCAAGGCGAACGTTGATAAATCACTGTCTTTATTCTATTTAACTAGGACATGTGTTAAATGTTGTTTTTTTTTTAAATATGATCGGAGGTTTCATCTAGCAGACTGTGTTAACATAGTAATATCTTGCTTACAAATGCATTGATTAATGTGTAGTAACCAACTACATAGTAATATCTTGCTTACAAATGCATTGATAAATATGTAGTAACCAACTATACTGTATGTTGCTTGCACAGCAGTGCAGTTAGTGTTACTTATCATTTGACAAAATTCTTATATTTGGCCTTACCGCATGAATATATTTGTTGTAACAAATATATAACGTTGCAGGATTACTGCGAAAATCAAGGCGGTTACCTGGTGGAGATAACGTCTCAGGAAGAATGGCAGTTTTTGTCAACATATCTCAAGCCGTACAAGAACAGTTAGTTATTTTTTCATTATTTTGTAATTAAGCATAACATACAAAATATTCTATTCTGTGGTGAAAAATACTTTATTTCCTCAACTTAGTTGAGCTTAAACGAAACTGATACTTTTCCTCGTAAAATCAGTACTGGTTCTACCCAGGAGGATTTCGAACGTGATTTATATAAGTTGTAATAACTTGTTTTACAATCGTAGTAAGATAAATCAGTTTAAACGAAACAGAAATAATAAATTGTCATATTGTTACACCACGCGCACTAGTCTTAAAACTGGAGCTATTTGGCTTTGGTTATACTTTAATTGAGGTTAAAACTGCAGCTATTAGGCTTTGATAACACTTTAAAATACGGTTAAAACTGCAGCTTTTAGGCTTTGATAACACTTTACACTTTAATTAAGGTTAAAACTGCAGCTATTAGACTTTGATAACACCTTAATTAAGATTAAAACTGCAGCTATTAGGTTTTGATTACACTTTAATTAAGGTTAAAACTGTAGCTATTAGACTTTAATAACAAATTAATTAAGGTTAAAACTGCAGATATTAGGCTTTGATAACACTTTACACTTTATTAAAGGTTAAAACTGCAGCTACTGGGCTTTAATTACACTTTAATTAAGATAAAAACTGCAGCTATTAGGCTTTGATTACACTTTATACTTTAATTAAGGTTAAAACTGCAGCTATTAGACTTGATTACACTTTGATTAAGGTTAAAACTGCAGCTAATGGGATTTAATAACACTTTAATTAAGGTTAAAACTGCAGCTATTAGCCTTTGATTACACATTAATTAAGGTTAAAACTGCAGCTATTGGACTTTGATAACACTTTACACTTTAATTAAGGTTAAAACTGCAGCTATAAGGCTTTGATAACACTTTGATTAAGGTAAAAACTGCAGCTATTAGGCTTTGATAATACTTTACACTTTAATTAAGGTTAAAACTGCAGCTATTAGGCTTTGATTACACTTTAATTAAGGTTAAAACTGCAGCTAATGGGCTTTGATAACACTTTAATTAAGATAAAACTGCCGCTATTAGGCTTTGATTACACTTTAATTAAGGTTAAAACTGCAGCTATTAGACTTTGATAACACTTTACACTTTAATTAAGGTTAAAACTGCAGCTATTAGGCTTTAATTACACTTTAGTTAAGGTAAAATCTGCAGCTATTAGGCTTTGGTTACACTTTAATTAAGGTTAAAACTGCAGCTATTAGACTTTGATAACACTTTACACTTTAATTAAGGTTAAAATTGCAACTATTAGGCTTTGATTACTCTTTAATTAAGGTAAAAACTGCAGCTATAAGGTTTTGATTACACTTTAATTCAGGTTAAAACTGCAGCTATTAGGTTTTGATTACACTTTAATTATGGTAAAAACTGCAGCTATTTGGCTTTGATTATACTTTAATTAAGGTTAAAACTGCAGATATTAGGCTTTGATAACACTTTAATTAAGGTTAAAATTGCAGCTATTAGGCATTGATAACACTTTAATTAAGGTAATATTTGCAGCTATTAGGCATTGATAACACTTTACACTTTAATTAAGGTTAAAACTGCAGCTATTAGGCTTTGATAACACTTTAATTCAGGTTAAAACTGCAGCTATAAGGCTTTGAGTACACTTTAATTAAGGTTAAAACTGTAGTGTTTAGGCTTTAATAACAATTTAATTCAGGTTAAACTGCAGCTATTAGGCTTTGATAACACTTTACACATTAATTAAGGTTTCAACTGCAGCTATTTGGGTTTAATTACACTTGAATTAAGGTAAAAACTGCAGTTATTAGGCTTTGATTACACTTTAATTAAGGTTAAAACTGCAGCTAATGGGCTTTGAGTACACTTTAATTAAGGTTAAAACTGCAGCTATTAGCCTTTGATTACACTTTAATTAAGGTTAAAACTGCAGCTATTGGACTTTGATAACACTTTACACTTTAATTAAGGTTAAAACTGCAGCAATTAGGCTTTGATAACACTTTAATTAAGGTAAAAACTGCAGCTATTAGGCTTTGATAACACTTTACACTTTAATTAAGGTTAAAACTGTAGCTATTAGGCTTTGATTACACGTTAATTAAGGTTAAAACTGCAGCTAATGGGCTTTGATAACACTTTAATTAAGATAAAAACTGCCGCGATTGGACTTTGATTACACTTTAATTCAGGTTAAAACTACAGCTATTAGACTTTGACAACACTTTACACTGAAATTAAGGTTAAAACTGCAGCTAGTAGGCTTTAATTACACTTTAATTAGGGTAAAATCTGCAGCTATTAGGCTTTGGTTACACTTTAATTAAGGTAAAATCTGCAGCTATTAGGCTTTGGTTACACTTTAATTAAGGTTAAAACTGCAGCTATTAGACTTTGATAACACTTTACACTTTAATTAAGGTTAAAATTGCGACTATTAGGCTTTGATTACAATTTAATTAAGGTAAAAACTGCAGCTATTAGGTTTTGATACCACTTTAATTCAGGTTAAAACTGCAGCTATTAGACTTTGATTAGTTTTATTCAGGTTAAAACTGCCGCTATTAGGTTTTGATTACACTTTAATTATGGTAAAAACTGCAGCTATTTGGCTTTGATTATACTTTAATTAAGGTTAAAACTGCAGCAATTAGGCTTTGATAACACTTTAATTAAGGTTAAAATTGCAGCTATTAGGCATTGATAACACTTTACACTTTAATTAAGGTTAAAACTGCAGCTATTAGGCTTTGATTACTCTTTAATTAAGGTTAAAACTGTAGTGTTTAGGCTTTAATAACACTTTAATTCAGGTTAAAACTGCAGCTATTAGGCTTTGATAATACTTTACACATTAATTAAGGTTACAACTGCAGCTATTGGGTTTTAATTACACTTGAATTAAGGTAAAAACTGAATCTATCAGGCTTTGATTACACTTTAATTAATATTAAAACTGCAGCTATTAGGCTTTGATAACACTTTACACTTTAATTAAGGTTAAAACTGCAGTTATTATGCTTTGATTACACTTTAATTAAGGTTAAAACTGCAGCTAATGGGCTTTGATTACACTTTAATTAAGGTAAAAACTGCAGTTATTAGGGTTTGATTACACTTTAATTAAGGTTACAACTGCAGCTATTAGGCTTTGATTACACTTTACACTTTAATTAAGGTTAAATCTGCAGCTATTAGTCTTTGATTACACTTTAATTAAGGTAAAAACTGTCGCTATTAGGCTTTAATAACACTTTAATTAAGGTAAAACTGCAGCTATTAGGCTTTGATTACAGTTTAATTAAGATTTAAACTGCAGCTATGAGGCTTTGATAACACTTTACACTTTAATTAAGGTTAAAACTGCAGCTATTAGGCTTTGATTACTCTTTAATTAAGGTTAAAACTGTAGTGTTTAGGCTTTAATAACACTTTAATTCAGGTTAAAACTGCAGCTATTAGGCTTTGATAATACTTTACACATTAATTAAGGTTACAACTGCAGCTATTGGGTTTTAATTACACTTGAATTAAGGTAAAAACTGAATCTATCAGGCTTTGATTACACTTTAATTAATATTAAAACTGCAGCTATTAGGCTTTGATAACACTTTACACTTTAATTAAGGTTAAAACTGCAGTTATTATGCTTTGATTACACTTTAATTAAGGTTAAAACTGCAGCTAATGGGCTTTGATTACACTTTAATTAAGGTAAAAACTGCAGTTATTAGGGTTTGATTACACTTTAATTAAGGTTACAACTGCAGCTATTAGGCTTTGATTACACTTTACACTTTAATTAAGGTTAAATCTGCAGCTATTAGTCTTTGATTACACTTTAATTAAGGTAAAAACTGTCGCTATTAGGCTTTAATAACACTTTAATTAAGGTAAAACTGCAGCTATTAGGCGTTGATTACAGTTTAATTAAGGTTTAAACTGCAGCTATGAGGCTTTGATAACACTTTAATCAAGGTTAAATCCAACTGTTCAATTATCAATATTTTATTGTTCTTACAGTTGATTTCTGGTCTGGGGGTCGACGCAACACAGGTGAAGGCATGTGGAACTGGAGTGGTTCCCAAGATGAAGTAACTTATTTCAACTGGGCACCAGGGCAACCACAGACGGACCCTGGCCATGACTGCCTAGCTTTAATGACAGGCGATGTATATGAGTACCATGATGTATTCTGTAGTGACACGTACAGTCCAGTATGTGAAATGAGGTACTGTACTCCTATAATCATGTACCTAACTTTCAGTTGGATGTCAGGGTGGTTAAACATATATGTAGTTTCTATAGCTTTCGGTAATCTCAAAACATGCATACATGTGTAAGCACTAAACAATAGTATTTTGTACCTGAATAAGCATGTGTAATACACATTTGTCCATAAAGTATAACCAGTAGCAGAGACATTCGCGAGAAATATTAAATAATTGATAATTGAAAATAGTCTATATTTTATCAGCTTTACTTTGGTACCAAAATCATTAAATTCAAACAGTACAGGAAATACTAAAGATGTCACCCGAAATTCCAACCGTGTATGTTGAATGTATATTAGCCTGGCAGTCTCTGTAATTAAGTGGTTACCAGTAGTGTATTAAATATGATTGACATAAACATTTGTTGTTGTTGTTGTTGCTGCTGTTGTTGCTGTTGTTGTTTTTGCTGTCATTGTTGTTGTTGTTGCTGCTGCTGCCTTTGCTGCTGTTGTTGTTGCTTTTGATTTTGTTGTTGTTGTTGTTGTTGTTGCTGCTGTTGCTGTTGTTGTAGCTGTTGTTGTTGTTGTTGTTGTTGTTGTTGTTGTTGCTGCTGCCTTTGTTGCTGTTGCTGTTGTTTTTGTTGTTGTTGTTGTTGTTGTTGTTGTTGCTGCTGCTGCTATTGCTGTTGCCGCTGCTGCTGTTGTTGTTGCTGCTGATACTGCTGCTGTTGCTGTTGTTGTTGCTGTTGGTGTTGCTGCTGTTGCTGCTGCTGCCGCTGTTGCTGTTTTCTCCGACTTGTTTCTTCTTCACCAGGCCTCTCCAGTCTCAAGCTTACAGGGCGGAGTGGGTAACGGCTGAGCTGAGTAAGTAACCTCGTTAATAACTCGTCATGTTACAGATAAATCATGAACTAACATTTATTTATCTTACACAAGCCCTTGGAACAAAGCACGCTCGAAGTCTTCCTGTATATATCTTATACTAAGCAGATGCAAATAAAGTTTCTTGTTCTATGACAGGGGATCGAACCGACGACGCTCCGATACTGGAACCACTAAACTATTTGCTCTAGAACAAAACTTAGAGATTTGGTAACTAGGGAAACAATTTTCATATTTTAAATTTGAAAGTACAAGTTTTGAACTTAATTATTTTATTTCGATTTTACATCGATTGTGAAAAGAATTATTACAAATCACACTCGAAGTCTTCCAGGGTAGAATCAGCACTAAGCACATACAAATGACATGTTTTGCTCAATGGTACCACAGCCATTGCGCAGATCGAACCCACGACCCTCCGATTCCGAGCGCGAGGTTATGGCTAATATGCAATTAAAGAGTATATATTGTCGTCGGTTATAATATTTATGCATGTTTTAAAGTAAAAACCAAACACCGTTCTAAATAAACTATTGTGTTGTTTTTTTAATGCATATTTTGTCAAACTGAAATTAGCACGGAACTATATAATGAAAAGTAAAACAACTTTTACGGAAGCAGATTTACACAAACTTTAAAAGCTTTATTCTGTATCCTTTCCACATAATGTGTTAAATGTATGACTTTATTGCTTATTGTTAAATGTATGCTAAATATATTAATGCGAATGAAATATTGCTTAATCTAAAAATAGAAGTGCAAACTTAGCTTGCCGACTGTCTCTTTCAAGTAGTTCAAAACTAATTAAAGGTCAATGAGTCTCGGTCTTCAAGGGCGATAACTACAAGTTAATTTTATCGGGACAGTTTTGGGGCTCTAAAAACAGCGAGTGTTTTTTATTTATTTAAGGTGAAGTTTATTCTGGGTGCTGTCCGGACGGTTGGGTCGTATACAGGGGCTCGTGTTATTTGTTTGACATAACTGCAAAAGTACAGTTTACTGATGCTGAGGTAAATACTTGTAAAACTGTCGTGACGACGTCGTCAGGATTTCATCTATCTGTACCGACGATTGATTGTTGGCAATGGTTGACACGGTATAGAGATGGTCCTGTTTTATATACAAAGATTCTTTCTCTCGCCATATTACCGCCAGTCGCAGTGGTCCGGTTGCACTAAACTTCCCAAGCTGAGATCCTAAATTCAAAATTCTCAATTTATGTCGAGCCTTTCTTAAACATATTACACATTGATGACCACACATAATTAATATAGAAACACATATTTACGCATTGTTAACGATACCAAGCAAAATTAACAGTGTCAATGAAATTAACATTTCAAAAAATTGTGTTGAAGAAAATCTCAAGTTGAAATGTTGAAATGTTAAGTAAAACTTGAGTCAAGGTCTGAGGTTATAAAACATTTTCCAGTTCGATTTTATACTCAGCTCAATGTTTTGCTCTCAACTGAAGCAACTTTAAAAAAAGTCGAGATTATAAAAGATTTTGAGACAGTGGTCGTACTCCCCGTGAGCACGAAACTCAGTGGGTTTTTGGCATGGTTAGTAGCAATCTCAAGATGCGTACTCACAACAAACAAAATGGCCGCTCATATCAGGTCATATATGGCATGTCCTGTCTTATTTGTGAAGGAAAAATAAATCTGAATAGAACCAACGTCCTTCCGCAAGTAAATCTCAAACTTTCTCAAATACGGTAAATGGTCATTAGATCACATCGCCTTGGATCACTAGGCCGAGGGGGGCCCTCGGTAAGTGGTCATTGGGTGACATCGCCTTGGTCCACTCGGCCGGGGGGGGGGGGGGGGGGGGGGGGGCTCGGTAAGTGGTCATCAACCGACATCGCCTTGGACCACCCGGCCGCAGGAGACCCTCGGTAAGTGGTCATTAGGCGACATCGCCTTAGACTACTCGGTTCCAGAGGACCATCGGTAAAGGGTCATTAGGCGACATCGCCTAAGACCACTCGGTTACGGAGGACCTTCGGTAAGTGATCATTACGTGATATCGCCTTAGACCACTCGGCCACGGAGGACCCTCGGTAAGGGGTCATTAGGTGACGTCGCTTTAGACCACTCGGTCGCAGAGGACCCTCAGCAAGTGGTCATTAGGTGACATCGCTTTAGACCACCCGGCCACTGAGATCCCTCGGTAAGTGGTCATTAGGTGACATCGCTTTAGACCACCCGGCCACTGAGATCCCTCGGTAAGTGGTCATCACGTGACGTTGCCTTAGACCACCCGGCCGCGGAGGACCTGCAATAAGTTATAATTGGGTGACATCGCCTTAAACCAACCGGCCACGGAGATCCCTCGGTAAGTGGTCATTAAGTGACGTCGCCTTAGGCTACTCGGCCACGGAAGACCCTAGGTTAGTGATCATTACGTGACATCGCCTTAGGCTACTCGGCTACGGAAGACCCTCAGTAAGTTGTTATTAGGTGACATCGCCTTAGAACACTCGGCCACGGAGATCCCTCGGTAAGTGGTCATTATTTGACATCGCCTTAGACCACCCAGTCACGGAGATCCCTCGGTAAGGGGTCATTATGTGACATCGCTTTAAGCCACCCTGCCACGGAGGACCCTCGGGTAGGGTTCATTAGGTGACGTCGCCTTTGACCACTCGGCCACGGAGGACCCTCGGTAAGTGGTCATCAGGTGACATCGCCTTAGGTTACTCAGCCACGGAGGACCCTCGGTAAGTGGTCATTACATGACATCGCCATGGACAACCGGCCGCGGGGGACCCTCGGTAAGTGGTCATTAGGCGACATCGCCTTAGACTACTCGGTTACAGGGGACCCTCGGTATGGGGTCATTAGGCGACATCGCCTAAGACCACTCGGCCGCGGAGGACCCTCAGTAAGTTGTAATTAGGTGACATCGCCTTAGACCACTCGGCTACGGAGGACCCTCGGTAAGGGGTCATTAGGTGACATCGCCTTAGACCACTTGGCCACGGAGATCCCTTGGTAAGGGGTCATTATGTGACATCGCCTTAGACCACTCGGCCACGGAGGACCTTTGGTAAGGGGTCATTAGGTGACGTCGCTTTAGGCCACTCGGCAACGGAGGACCCTCGGTAAGGGGTCATTATGTGACGTCGCCTTACACCACTCGGCCACGGAGGACCTTTGGTATATTAAATATGTATCCGTGATATCCGAACCTTTTAAACCGTACATTACAAATTACTTTTTATATCAAGTTACTAGAAAAGGTCTTAAATAATACAATACAATGGAAAATAAAAAATAAAGAACATTTACAGTTTCATTAAAATATTAATGATTTATTTATCGTCATTAGCCTTTAACTTAGTTAACTGTCACTAACAGCAACTAATCTTAACACAGTATGTATTCGTTTAACTATGCGATTACTAGTATCTTTTTTGTTCGTTTCAGGATAGATGTCGACAACAAGGCGGTCAGCTGGTAGAGATTAACTGCAAGGACGAATGGGAGTTTGTATCCAACTTCCTGAAACCGTACAAATACCGTGAGCATCATAATACCGATACTAGTACAGTACAGCAGCGCCGTGACCACAGCGATGCAGCTGCCTCTTTCATATTTGCAGAAGTTAGAAATAAACAAGGACCTAATTACTTAACAAAAATATATAAAGCATTAAAACATTGTTTTCGCATATTCACAAAAAGTACAAAATGTAAGCCTAATCAGCCTATTGTTTGATAAAAAGATAAAAGGCATTAAAACATTTACGATGTAAGAAAAAATGAAGGAAAGAAGATCTACCTAAACAACTTAAATACACTTATTGATAAGTTGTATTCAGTCTTCATACTTTCCTACAGCACTCTTGTTTAATCATATGTTGATTGTGTTCTTATTGGAGTCGCAATCACAAAAACACACACAGAAAAATGACATAAAAATGGGAACTTTAGTCTCATTGAAGCGCTTAAAAATTCATCTGAAATAACAGGAAAATGCGTTTAAGAAGCAAAGCCTAAAAACATTTTCGTGGGAGGGAGGCGGTATGCCTTTTTACCTTATTAAACAGAGGCCAACATTCGATGGCTTCCCAATTCAAAAATCATGTTTTTTCCAGTTGAGGCCAAAACAAATCCCCAAAAGTTTTTTGTCTTTTTAATTTTTCTTACATTAGGGGATAGGAAAAAAACTGGATACGAAGTATTATTGTAATATCTGATAATTATTGGTTAAAACATTTTATGCTTTATTTTCAGTTTGCTAAAGCCTTAAAAAATCCCAATTTCCCCTTAATCGCGTTTTTTTTTCCAATCTCGAAGGCTTGGGGCCTCTTCTCAATTTCCAGAAAAAAAGGCTCTGTGCCTTCGATCCCTAGCTCAGATAGGGAAATAGCCTCCTTGATGTTGAATGTCTGGCTAGTTTAGTAAATTATATAATACCGTGGATGTGTTGTAGTTTAAAACAAGAGGCCATAGTTGGGCCGAAGTCGCTCATCTTGTTTCACATGCCACTTCCTTTCAAATTGTGTATGGACTAAGCCTATGGAGAACTAATTATAGTAATAGGTGAGAAAATGAGAATGATCTGTTTTTCTCATAGCATTTCTATGTTTACAAGTAAAAGTCTGCTTTGCTCAGATGAGCTAAGAAAAAAAAGAAACGTAACGAAGGGAAGTTTTATACTTTGTATATCACGTTGAGAGTTATATATACCTGGAGTTATGGCCCAACCATTTGCGTATGACATAAAATACATTTTGAACTGCAAATGCAAAACAATATTGTCATTTCAGTAAATGTGTGGACGGGAGGCTCAGATAGCGCGGCCGAGGGCAGTTGGCGATGGGTTGGATCAAACAAATCAATAACGTACTTCAACTGGTCCCCTTATCAGCCGCAGAATACGACTGGCGAGGACTGCCTGGCACTGATGGTGAATTACGGATACCAGTACCACGACGCATTTTGCACCGACCTCTACAACCCAATGTGTGAGATAAGGTGAGAATGGACAATGAAACTATTTCGCTTCGATTTAGAGACACACGGAAATTTTGGTGATTTTTTTCTTTTTAGCTCACCAGGTGAGATTCTCTGATCGTAAACGTTTATGTTGGTTGCACTTTGGTACCTGTATTTTCATTAATAGTGTATATAGTGTATATAAGATATGTCTTTATGGTTATAATAAAAAGACATGTTGATCCATGGACATGAGTAAAATCAATTGCATCCATTGTTCTGTTAATATAGTGTACGTTTAAAACAATATAAGTAACTGATTGAACCATATCGACACTTCATTAAGGCTTGTATCTAAATGTTGTTGTTGTATGGTGTTTAGCGCCGCGTTCACCAATGTTCAATCATATCGCGACGGTATCTACTTGTGACAGTATTCTGAGCGCTGCAACATGCCACAGATAGCATGGTATGATACCCCGCCCAGTCACAGTATACTGACAACGGGCCGACTATACCTACACGCTCAGCGACAAGCCAGGAAACTTGCAAGTATTTGGTATGACCCGGACGGGGATCGAACTGGACGCTCTACCATTAGGCCACGGATGCGATTATCTATTATATAGTCACGTGTACCGTTGGTCAGTATATCTTTCATATGATGTTCATGTACATATGTAAAAACAATCAGTTTTTAACCCAGTGAATTTGAAGATCTCACATGCTTGGTACATGTATTTTGTAAATTTAAGATGATAGAAATGTATTAATAAGATGAGCGAAAATTACTAAATTCCTAGCCCTACATTGGTTAGATCTTATTTTCAGTCGTGTGTTTCACATTGTATTTCTTTATCGATATACAGAACTCACAATGTAAATAATATAAACTGTTGTTTTTGTTTCCTTTTCAAACGTACCAATATCTCAGGGGTGGCTACTCCAGCGAATATACCGAACCAGGCTCAGGTAAAACTGTACACGTATCTTGTTTTCTTTAACATTCTTTTTAAATAACACACATGCAGCTTTAAATGTTCAACTTCAGACTTTATAATGAATTAATTCTGCCGAATGTTTTTCATTCAAACACGCCGGACGTTGTTTCCCGGCAATGCAATTATTATTTATATATAGATCTACTCCACTTTTCAGAATCTGAATATAACGTTCAGTTAAAGGGGCATACCCAGTATCTGAAGATATTTCCTTTATAAAGAAAGAAACAACGTGTTTATGAACTCGAATGACAGACATTTATTATTTATGAATTATCATGGCCTTCGATGCATTTATAACAGCCGAGACCTCTCTACGTGAAGTGATCGTGTTTTAAATCTAAATTTACTGAAAAGTAAGTCGCATATGCAAATTAGCTGCTTCCCGTCGGTCAATTCCGTCATCCTAAAATACAATAACGGCCGCAAGTATGTACGAATATTAAATCAACATGGGGTCATTTTTTTCTGTTTTGTTGGAACCTAAATATTTTTATATTATAAGCCTTTTATGGAGCACTAAATGAAAAAAATAGTTTTACTAAGGAAATAATCAAAACCAATTGATTGTTGCGGGATCCGAACTTTGATCGACCGATCGGCAATCCACAGATAAAACCACTAAGTCATTTACACCCCGTCCAACGTCTACGTTACATAAGTGGCGACTACGCCGCATTTTCGGCGCTAACTATACACGATAAAATGGTACTTCCTGATATTTTTGTGCACACGGTTGGGCAGTGAGGTAAGAAAATTTCATTATTTCCATATTATTTTTTCGTTTACAAGCTAAACATATAGATATAGCCGATACGAGCAGCACTGTATTTAAGTTTCAAGCGGGCATGCGTTTTTGAATGGGAACATGGCCGTTTCCTCAAACATTCGAGAAAAGTGGCGGTTTGAACCCCTTTCAGATTGAAAACACGTCATCTACAGCTCAATTTATTACTTCGGAAGCATTTCTGGGACTACTTCACGTGTTTAACATTTGTTTTATATATCAATATACCAAATTATGTCAGAAAAAAATCAAGTTGAGGTTATAAGGGAGCTTAACGCCAAAATGTGCTTAGTACGTAGCATAAGTAGGTGCCTCATATAAAGTACGCTACGTAAGTCAGTGCATTGTGTCGTAACAATATATGAAATACTGCCGTTGTCGTCAGTTCTGAGTTTGTTATCTTTTGTCAAGATCTTTATTCGGTATATACTCATTTGATTTATATTTTCGGATTTAAATTATTTTTATAAAAACTTTAATAACTATTTAAAGACGTTCCAGAACCAAGTCTGTCTTCTTATAAATAACAGCATGTGTCACTCCCACTAACACGGATGTAAGCGTGTCTACATGCTATCATTGTATGGCATAAAATCTGAGTATCTGATAAAACAAATGTCATATAAAAAAGGCATGTTGTCAGACATAAACGTTTGTGTTTTCTAACAAAAGGCCCAAGAGGGCCTGAGGACGCTCTACTGACTCATGAACCCTCGGGGCGGGGTAATATTTAACCCTAGGGACACCATTTGAACAAATCTAACAATACTATAGTTGGTCATCATTACTACATAAACATTTTGAAAATCTGTTGGGCCGTTCATGAGAAGAAGATTTTTTAAGTTTTGGACTATTTTTAGTAACGGCGGCCATCTTGAATTTCAGATCGAAAAAATAAACTTCTGTATAGTCTCATATGCAAGAGAAACATGCATGTGAAGTTTCAATTTAATTGGCCTAGTGGTTTCAGAATAAATGAAAGAAAAAGAGAATTTTCTGTTTTCCCATAGTATCCCTATGTAAAATTCTAAGTCCCCTTACAGGGCCCCTATAAATTTTAGCCGCTAAATTCTTATCTGCAATCAAACCCCTACACATAGGGATAATTTATGCCAAATATGAACAAATCTGTCATATCGGTTCTCAAGAAAACTATTTTAGTAATTCTGAATTTTTACCCTTTTGGGGCCCCTCCTGACCCCTTTAGACAGTGGAACTCATTCATTTTTACAAATCTGAACCTCCTTCACCAAACAATGCTTCTGTGAAGATATAGGCAAAATCATTTCAATTTAAAAAAAAAAAAAAAAAAAATTAAAATGACATGTGTCCCCTAATTGAACCCTCGGGGCGGGGTCATATTTAACCCTAGGGACACCATTTGAACAAATCTACCAATACTACAGTTGGTCATCATTACTACATAATGATTTGAAAATCTGTTGGGCTGTTCATGAGAAGAAGTTTTGGACTATTTTTAGTAACGGCGGCCATCTTGAATTTCAGATCGAAAAAAAAAATCTTCTGTATAGTCTCCTATGCAATAGAAATATGCATGTGAAGTTTCAGTTTAATTGGCCTAGTGGTTTCAGAGAAAGTGCTGCTAACAGACGACAGACGACAGACGACGGACGACAGACAACTCGCCATCGCATAAGCATTTCTGGCCTTTGGCCGGTAGAGCTAAAAATGAAGTGCATGGCAATTGCCAACAGTTGACAAACGTGCAATAGATGGATACATTGTAATCATATACCATATAAAAATGATATTGAATATACAAATAGCGTGATGTCTCAACCCTTTCTGTTATCTACAAAAAAACACTGTATGCCCATAAAAAAAATAGCCACGCCCAAGGTGCTACTTCTATATAGGCATGCGCCCTGTTGCGACTTAAAATGACCTAAATTTGGTCTCGCTTGAAGGAAAGGCGATGCATTTAAGAAATATGTTTACTATTTATGTAATCCATCTGTGAGATCAGCGGTTTTCATTCTGTTCATCTCGTAGTAACCATACTTAAACAGTCGATTCTTTAAGACATTCATTTAGGTATGTTGAAATGACCATGGATCTAATCTTCATTTGACTATTTTAAGACTGACAAATGCTAGTTATTGTTTGAATGAGAAACAACACCTATATGGTGTCCTTACTTTTAACATTCTCTTTCATGTAACTTGATTACTTAATTATCTCACTCTTGTTTTAATATTTTCAGATGAAAAATGAGAAAAAAATATACGCTTTCAACTGGCCAATCAAAAATTGCGTGGTGACGATGTAGGGTCTTCCCGTTTGCAAACGTTTTTGAGCAAATCATACACATAATTATACTCTCTATTGTTGATGACTGTCTGGAAAAAGGGAAAGAATGTAAACATGTATCACACATGTAGGCCTGCTACATACCACGAGATATTAAATATATAGGCTCAACTGTTCAATTAAGTCGTACAGTTTTTTTTAACCAACACGACTAACGTGTTTATAGAGATAAACATATCTAAAATAAAATTATAACAAGTTTAATGGTGATTTAAAGATCAGCTCCCTATATTTATTTTTATCATTTGATTTCGTGGACCGTCTCCTTTCTCGTTGAAATGGCTACTTACATAGTGCATCCACCTTGTAGATATGGACCTATTTATTTATATTTATACACAGTTATGTAAATATTTTTTCGAAAGGTGTTTAACACCATCTGCAACACATGCCACGCTATATATGGCGAGACAGTTTTATTAGTTAAGGAAGACCGTGTTATGAACCGGAGTAGAACCATCATCCTGTAGTAAGTATCCGAGAATGATTCAAACCTACGATCTCAGCGGTGACAGGTAAGTGGTCTTGACATGGCGCCTTAGACCACTCACCCATAGCCACAGAGGACCCGGTTCATTTTAGAGATAAACATATGTGCAAAAATACCATCATTATTCCACAAGGACCTGAAGGACATATGATATCGTATATCAAAAGATTGCTCTTCTGTGGATGTTTGTCTTTTCAAACAAAACAGATCAAATCATGCGCATATATCCCTTGTACACCTAATACCGCGATATACCGCGAATGCACGTATAATAACAATATCCAAGACACGGGCAAAGCTCCAACTTCCGTTAGTGTCGCCATTTGTTTACATTTCGTACCGGCAACTGTTTTTAACTCAGCACACTTAAGTAACTTTATTACTGTTTATGACTCAGCACACTTAAGTAACTTTATTACTGTTTATCAAATTGAAGCCATTATTTACATGGTTGAAAAAGTGCTAAACTCGCCGTAATAGGTATGACCAGTATATACTTAACAGACATCATCTGTGGAGCAGTTCATTGATAAAACGAATAAAAAATATATGCCAGCTCTAGTCAGTGTCAACAGGCAAAGCAAATTATGTGCATATACAAACATGTTCAGCTTGCACATCTCGTGTTGTTCGGAATCGTAAATCAAACTGGAAATGGCTGGTGCCTTACTTATATGGAAAATCTTAACGAGAGCGGAATCATTCCGGATGACGACGGAAGAGCCCAAACTCCATAGACTAGTTCACTCTACTTCCGGTTCGGAGAAAGTGACAGTCAATATACGAAGACTGGCTACTTACTGTATGCAGGTTGGAATCGCGTATTCGTTTGAACGAAAAGATGTTGCAAATATCAACTTTTATACTGATTTTTTCTAAAAAAAATATATCGTATGTGTGTTTTAAATAGTCGGGGTCAGTGACCTCGTTTGTGTCAATCAGATCCTTATCCACACTGACTCGTAATCATAGCCTTCCTTTTTCATTCTTGTGCCAACGAAAACATCTTTAAAAAGATAGACGTTACGTCAGAGTAATGACGTCAATATTATTTTTATGACGTTTTGCTCCCTATGACACTGGGTCAGGGTAAAAATTATATTTAAAGTGTATTGTTTGAACAGGCAATATGTGGGAAGATGTCAATTTCGTCATAAACTGGGTGTTAAACACGCATTAAAAAGATAGGATATTTTGTGGTGACGGCCATCATCGAGAGTCCCTTTGACTGAGATTGTATTCTGTCCCACTTGGATAGCCTACGTATGATATATTCTCATAATCTTCGACTCTTAACAGCTAAAGGAAATATTATAAGAACAATGTTTAATATTTAGCGTCATTTTATGCCATCGAGTACCGATAGACGAATAGTACAATATAAGTAGTGTACATGTATTACACGAAGAATAGGTAGCCTAGTCGTACAGCATAGTGAGATGGATACTAATGTTTTAAAACGAAAATAAAACTTTATTTGTAAAGTGCTAACCAAGATGTAACTTAAAAACTGAAAAAAAAACTCTATTAGTGGGATAGTAGTATTATTTCATGTTGTTTGAATACCGCTACATGCCACAAGTAGCGTACAATATACGAGGCACCTACTTATGCTACGTACTAAGCAAACTTTGGCGTTTAGAACCCTTATAACCTCAACTTTTTTTTTTACTGATATAATTTGGTAGATATATATTGATATATAAAACAAATGTAAAACCCATAAAGTAGTCCCAGAAATGCTTCCAAAGTAATAAATTGACCTGCAAATGACGCCTTTTCAATCTGAAAGTGGTTCAAGCCGCCACTTTTCTCGAATGTCTGAGGAAACGGCCATGTTCCCATTCAAAAACGCATGCCCGCTTGAAACTTAAATACATTGCCGCTCGTATCGGCTATATCTTTAATTTGTAAGCGAAATAATAATATAGAAATAATTAGATTTTCTTACCTCACTGCCCAACCGCGTGCACAAAAATAACATGAAGTACCGTTTATCGTGTGAAGTTATCTCCGAAAATGCGGCGTAGTTGCCGCTTATGTAACGTAGACGTTGGACGGGGTGATTTAGGAATACGAGGGCTGTTCAAGAATAACGTAGATTTTGTCTCTGACATTTTTATTCCTGGCTAAGATCTAATATGAAATACATATTCACAAATCGATGTACATTAAGATCGGTGGTATAAATCTAAGTTGAAAATTTTTAACCCGGATTTAATCAATGATGCTCGGAAATTTCCGGATGTTTAGGGATATAACTACTTCATCATTCATTGGTTAGGTCTAATTCAAATATCGGTGATATATACCGAGTTTTATAACGATAAAAAACGGTATTTGCACCAGACATAGTCTAGATCGTCGCAATTCATACTAAATATTCACGTGACAAATATACCAGTTTTTTAAGACAGAAATACTGGTTATGTCGCTTTAAGTGATATGTTAAGCTACAACCATAACAATACACTTAAAGCCAAATTATACAACATCAAGCAGTTAGGTCAATGTCATTACTGGAACAGCGGCTTTTGTTTAGTTCATGATCACGCCCATCTCCGCAAGTTACTGATAACTTTT
Organism: Panopea generosa; assembly: GCA_029582155.1. NCBI lineage: Eukaryota > Metazoa > Mollusca > Bivalvia > Adapedonta > Hiatellidae > Panopea > Panopea generosa. The sequence continues at coordinate 2,716,561 of CM055897.1, read as the reverse complement.
ACATTTGAATCAGCGGTAAGAGACGAAGGACATTGAGACATAATGTCGTATAGCAATCGTCACGGAGATTGTGGCCGAGCGGGGATTCTAACTAATGACTTCTGGATTGATTGTCAGACGCATTACGGACTTAACTATCTGGCCCAGCAGCGACCTTTGCCACCATGCTGGATAAGCATACCACACTCATCAAAACATATGCAAAAACATCCAGATGAAATGACATTTTTTTTTTATCAGTTGTTTCAAACCACGGCTGCTGTCTGGATGGTTGGGTTTATCACGCAGATACGTGTTACCTTTTTACAAATACTACGGTGCCATTTATGTCCGCTGAGGTACGTACATTTGCTTTAAGTTTCAGCCGATAACATTGCTCTAATTATCGTTACAACGATATTAAAGACGCTGCAGTCATTGTAAAACGATATTTACTATGTGACGCTAATAATTTTGTAATATTCGTTACAGCGATAATAAAGACGCTACAATCATCGTAAAACGATATTTAAAATTTGACGCTAATAATTTTGTAAATATCGTTACAGCGATAGTAAAGATGCAGCAATCATCGTTAAACAATATTTACAATATTGACGATACTTCTTTTGTAATTATCGTCACGGCGATGATGATGGTAGTGGTGTTATTATCGTAACAAAAATATTACTGTTGTGGTGTTAGCAAGTGTTGTCATTATCATCATCACAACAACGATAATGTGATTCTAGAAATATTGTAATCATCGTCGCAACAACGATAATGTGATTCTAGGAATGTTGTAATTATTGTCACAACAACGTTAATGTGATTCTAGAAATGTTGTAATTGTCGTCACAACAACGATAATAGTATAATTCTAGAAATATTGTAATTATCGTCACAACAACGATAATGTGATTCTAGAAATGTTGCAATTATCGTCACAACAACGTTAATGTGATTCTAGAAATGTTGTAATTATCGTCACAACAACGATAATGGTATAATTCTAGAAATATTGAAATTCTCGTCTCAACGATAATGTGATTCGAGAAATGTTGTAATTATCGTCACAACAATGATAATGTGATTCTAGAAATTTTGTTACTACCGTCACAACAACGATAATGGTATAATTCTAGAAATATTATAATTAGCGTCACAACAACGATAATGTGATTCTAGAAATGTTGTAATTATCGTCACAACAACGTTAATGTGATTCTACAAATGTTGTTATTACCGTCACAACAACGATAATGGTTGGATTCTAGAAACATTGTAATTTTCGATACAACATCGATAGAGTGATTCTATAAATATTGCAATTATCAAATGTTGTTATTACCGTCACAACAACGATAATGGTTTGATTCTAGAAACATTGTAATTTTCGATACAACATCGATAGAGTGATTCTATAAATATTGCAATTATCGTCACAACTAATAGTATGTTGGCTCATTTTTACTTTTATTTAAGTTTTACATGTATTATAATGTTGTTTGTTCTTGCATATTCTAGGCAACTTGTAAACATATGGATGCTCGCAGTCACCTTGTGGAAATCGACACCCAGGATGAATGGACCTTCTTGTCAAACTTTCTGACTCCCTACAGGGACAGTCAGTAGTAGTTTAACTTATAACAATCTGACGTAGTTTCGTTTATAAGTTTAATTGCATGTCTTATTGCCATAACAATTCTTTTCACCTCTTCTGCACGGGGTGGGAAGGTTGCAATCTAGAAGCCAGGCTTCTCATTTTTTTCAAAATGAACACTTAATAAAGGAACCTTGCAGCTAAATTTGACCTGTGCACATAGGGTATAAAGGGAAAATGCAGGAAGTTTGACATGTATACATAAGATATAAAGGCAAATTGTAGCTAAGTTTGACATGTGTACATAAGATAAAAAGGAACATCGCTGCTAAATTTGACACGTGAACATAAAATATAAAGGGGCATCGCAGCTATGTTTGACATGTGTACATAAGATATAAAGGAACATCGCAACTATGTTGACATGTGTACATAAGATATAAAGGGACATCGCAGCTATGTTTGACGTGTGTAAATAAGATATAAAGGGACATCGCAGTTATGACTGAAATGTAAAGGAGCATCGCAGCTAAGTTTGACATATACACATAAGATATAAAGGGGCATCGTACCTATGTTTGACATGTGTACATAAGATATAAAGAGACATCGCAGCTATGACTGACATGTAAAGGGGCATCGCAACTAAGTTTGACATATACACATAAGATATAAAGGGGCATCGTAGCTATGTTTGACATATGAACATACGATATAAAGGGATATCGTAGCTTTGTTTGACATATGTACATAAGATATAAAGGGACATCGCAGCTATGTTTGACATGTAACGGAGCATCGCAGCTAAGTTTGACATATACACATAAGATATAAAGGGACATCGCAGTTATGTTTGACATATGAACATACGATATGAAGGGACATCGCAGCTAACCTTGACATATTAACATAAGATATAAAGGGACATCGCAGTTATGTTTGACATACGTACATACGATATAAAGGGACATCGCAGCTAAGCTTGACATATGTACATAAGATATAAAGGGACATCGTAGCAATGTTTGACATGTGTACATAAGATATAAAGGGACATCGTACCTCAGTTTGAAAAATGAACATGAGTTATAACATTTTAATGCACCTCTCAGTGAAGTTTGAAATATTTATATAAGTTGTAAAAGGACCTCCCAGCTAAGTTTGAAATATGTACATAAATTATAAATGGGCCTCTCAGTTTCGTTGGAAATATGTATAAAAGTTATAAATATACCTCGCAGTTAAGTTTGAAATATGTAAATAAGTTATAAATGGACCTCCGAGCTAAGTTTGACATATTTACATAGGTTATAAGGGACCAAGCAGCTAAACTTAAAAAATACATACAAGTTATATAAAGGGACGTCGGAGCTAAGTTTGAAATATGTACATAAATTATTAAAAGCTTAGCAACTTAGTTTGAAAAATGTACATGAATTATAGACATCATAGCTTAGTTTGAAATATGTACATATGTTATTGAAGGAGCTCGCAGCTAAGTTTTAATTATGTACGTAAGTTATAAAGCGGCCTCGCAGCTCAAAAATAAATTCTGTAATCTTAATCGAAGATGAAGGCATCGCAGTTGGCTGTATTTAGACCAAGACTGATTTGTTTTAGATCACTTCTGGACTGGCGGTTGCAAGATCGGTTCTGAGTGGCTGTGGATTGGCTCTCGCACTCCGGTAACATACTTCAACTGGTACCCGGGACAACCACAAGGTTACTATAACGAGGACTGCCTAGTTCTCTGGGCATACAACCAGCATCAATACCACGATGCCTTCTGTAACCAGCACTACAACCCTTTGTGCGAGATGAGGTAAACAAAACTTGATACGTGAATACGTTGTGTATTAATATAGGTATATGCATGCAAATATAAGTGTGTGTGTGTGCGTGCGTGCGTGCGTGCGTGCGTGTGTGCGCGCGCAAGCGAGTGTTTGTTCTGATATTTTTGCTTTTTTGTTTTTTTACAGTGCATAATTATTTTCTTTGTATATGATATTATTATTAATATTTACTAGTTGTTATATCGCGTGCACTACTTTACATTATTGGTTTTGTCTGATATTTAGGCCTAATGTAAGTAAAGTTCAAAGTTTTAGCTAATCTGTTGTGAACCATGCAAAAATAGGAGGTAAGGGTTGTGACATAAGTTTCTTTGAACCTTGCTACAGTAGGAGATAGGGTTTGGGACATACGTTTCTGTGAACCGTGCTAAAGTAAGAGATAGGGTTTAGGACATACGTTTCTGTGAACCTTGCTACAGCGGGAGATAGGGTTTGGGACATACGTTTCTGTGAACCTTGCTACAGTGGGAGATAGGGTTTGGGACATACGTTTCTGTGAACCTTGCTACAGCGGGAGATAGGGTTTGGGACATACGTTTCTGTGAACCTTGCTACAGCGGGAGATAGGGTTTGGGACATACGTTTCTGTGAACCTTGCTACAGCGGGAGATAGGGTTTGGGACATACGTTTCTGTGAACCTTGCTACAGTGGGAGATAGGGTTTGGGACATACGTTTCTGTGAACCTTGCTACAGCGGGAGATAGGGTTTGGGACATACGTTTCTGTGAACCTTGCTACAGTGGGAGATAGGGTTTGGGACATACGTTTCTGTGAACTTTGCTACAGTAGGAGATAGGAGACGCAAATTTCTGTGAAGCGGGCCAAAATAACAGATGGGGACTGGGACACAGCATTCAGTAAACCGTGCCGAACTCTTAAATTGTTAATAATGCTGTTAATTGGTTCATATCCTAATATTTAATGATACAATGACATGCCAAATGATTAATCAATCATGAGTCGCAATCAACAAGAGTCGAGATACTGTTCCCCTGTGGTACAAGACTGTGTTTAATACAAAACAAAACAAATTCAGGCTGTTTCATATCCAATAACCAGTCTGATCAAGGTCAATGATACATATTTCATGTCCATTAATCATGTTACACAGAATAATTCCGATACATTATAGAGGTTTGTTTGTGATGACAGTACTTAATTTCCATTAACTTAATCATTCAGATAGGTTCGTTTTTGTTTGAATGTTTAGCCATCGAGACTTAACATAATCATACTTTCTATGGGTCGTGGAAGGTTTACCAGTATTCAAGCACACCCATCTCCGGAAGAAACTGATAAATTTCCCATATGAATAAGTGGTGAATGACAATGACGTTTATCAGGTGGTTTATTTGGTCACCATGTGAAACAGTGACTTAAGGTAATTTTGTAAGACAAATATTTAAATTTGAACTTAAGCCTCACATTTATTAGGGCTTTCCCCCAATGCAAATATAGCCAATCAGCATGCACCTTTTATTGCTAGATAGAAGCTTATCGGAGGGCTCAAATTCATGCTATGCGAAGGTCCCTGGCAGGTAAAGCTGGAACAGTTTCTGATGTAAGACCACCATTGATTTTTGTTCTTTCTTCTATAGTAAATGATAAAAGTTTGATGGCTTGTCATTCATAGAGAGACCCAAATGAAAGAAGTGAAACTTACATTTAACTGTTTGCCAACCTCTGCACTACCAAACTATGATGAGAAAAGTAGGGGTCATGAGTCATATAAGAGATTTTTTCTGCTCAGTGTGTACACTGTTGACAAAGTGAAAGTGGACTTCCGAAATCATGTATTCATACCCCAATTTCCAAGCATCTTTTTTTCTAAATTCAAAAATGACAATGCTTTCAAAATGTTCAAAATACATCAATAATGCCATTCAAATAAAAAAATGAGCATTAAAATAAGGAAAATGCACTTTTAAAGAAAAAGAAACAAAGATTATTTATAACCGCCACGTAAGCATTTCCTGTTTCCAATGGTGGTACTATGCCTTCTACAGTCTGTACAATTTCTTGACAATTCAAGGGCCATAACTCAGAGAGTAATTACCCAATTTGGAAAGTTTAAGCTTTGTTCAAGGTCGTGTGTTCATAATAACCATGTGCAAGTTCAATAAAGATCCAATTATTGGAAATATAGTGCTAAAGTGTACACGGGGTAAAAGAAAATGGACACAGGTGGTCAGATCACCTTAAGTTTTTTGCTCTGTTGGATCTACAACTTTAAATAAGAAACGTTTGTCATATGTTTAAGTCACAAAATAAAACTTGCATATGCTTGTATTAATTTTACATACACATAACATGGTTAATGGTAGCTGAGTTTTTTTATGTTGGAGACTTTTAGGTTTAATACATTCATTTTTATTTCAGAGTTGCATCTAAATACAGCGTGTTAGATGTAAAACTGAGAGTCATATATAACATGCACCATAAACCATTACCATTGGAGCTGAATTGAATTTAAACACAACTATAAAAGTAAACATCTATGTAAATATCACATTTTAATTGAGTTCTTGTACAGTTTAAAACATATATATGTCAATTTATACATTTTGTTTCTTCTTTACTTCAGGCCAGAGTTGTAACGGAGTATCTTCATATCTGAAATGAAGGACAGTAATGAAGACGTACCTTTATAGCCACACACGTTTTGCAGAAGTCATAGTACAAACCTCATAGTATATATGTGTGAGCTTTACTTACACAAACCGAGAGCAAAGCCACAGAGTCATAACAATGTTATAACTTGAGGGTCAACCTTCTTTCCCATGGATATTAAATGTTTGTAAAAATAAAATATGTTTTGTTCGTCTAAATATGTTTTCAGCAATATAATATTTAAATAAACTTTGAATACATAACCAGTGTACTGTTTAAATCATTTAAAGCCAGACATACATGTATATACACCATCGTCCTTCGGCAAGTAACTGGCAAACTTTCTCACATAATGCATTTAGACCAAGCTGAAATTAGGGGACCCCTGTGTGGTTTGCAATGAACATACCTCCCTTAAAATTCAGGATCCACCCAGGCTTATGGTGCCATCCGATATCTTAACACTTCAGGATCCACCCAGGCTTATGGTGCCATCCGATATCTTAACACTTCAGGATCCACCCTGGCTTATGGTGCCATCCGATATCTTAACACTTCAGGATCCACCCAGGCTTATGGTGCCATCCGATATCTTAACACTTCAGGATCCACTCTGGCTTATGGTGCCATCCGATATCTTAACACTTCAGGATCCACCCAGGCTTAAGGTGCCATCTGATATCTTAACACTTCAGGATCCACCCAGGCTTATGGTGCCATCCGATATCTTAACACTTCAGGATCCACCCTGGCTTATGGTGCCATCCGATATCTTAACACTTCAGGATCCACCCAGGCTTATGGTGCCATCCGATATCTTAACACTTCAGGATCCACTCTGGCTTATGGTGCCATCCGATATCTTAACACTTCAGGATCCACCCAGGCTTAAGGTGCCATCTGATATCTTAACACTTCAGGATCCACCCAGGCTTATGGTGCCATCCGATATCTTAACACTTCATGATGGATAATAGTCTGGCTACTCTGTAAATTTAGTCACTAGAACCAGTGGTAGATTTCCTAGAACAATATTTACCATATAATTTACGATGTTGGAATTCAATAAACCCATGACATATCTGTGATATAAAACAAGTGTAACATCACTTCCATTTCATCGCTCATCGTTTTCTGTAGAACTTGTCTCTCATAAGCAAAATACCCAACTACTTTCCGAATAACTTCATCATCTACACAACATTGATTTGTCATGGTAAATTGATGTTGTTTTGTCATGGTAAAATTATGTTGTTTTGAGACGTTACATCATGCATTGACTCAGGAAAAACTAATATGTCCGATTTTTTCTCTCTCTTTTTAAAGAGGTGACATGGCAACTAAATGGAAAATGTATCAATTTCTTGAGTTACCTGATAAAAGGAATCTTACACTTGTACTATTCTAATATTGAATTTATTGGCAAAAATGATATAATGCTTGAAAGAACCCTGCAAAATATAATTTTGTGAACTCATTTAATAAATAAACAAGCACTCATGTAAGATCCCTTATTGACTAGGCCAATTCTAGTTGAAATCTTACTTACTGGGTACTGTTCCAGACTGTGTTTCTGTTCCACATTCAACATGTCAATTCTTTCCCAGGGTGCATCGTGACAACAATTTGATTAGTATTTTGGTATTCCTCGTAAGTATTATCAAATTTGAACAGGAGAGTGACTTCCCTTTTCCAGATGGCGCTTCATGTGATAATTACGACTACTGGTCTGTGAAAACCTCTTGCTGCATACATTACACTGAAATGGCTTCTCACCTAAAAATACATGTATAGACCACAATATCATTGAAGCTTTATCGTTTGAATATTATATATAATAGGAATTTAGTTAGGGCCTATATAATGGGGAAAGTTAAAAGAACTGGAAAATGTTGTACTAACATTTAAATCAAGGTTGTGCTCACTTACAATGTAATAGATATCTGTATCTGATTAATCATCTATATCTCATTTTTATTTATGCCATTCAAATACATCTTGTGTTAAAGGGAATAAATGTATATCAGGATTTTTTAAAATTTGCTAAAAACTTTTTTTTCCCGATATAGGATGCCCATATATACTCACTGACACCATATTGCCATAAGATATATAGCATGCCCATATATACTCACTGTCACCAAATTACCATAAGGATATTTATTTAAACATGCTGAAATAATATATTGAAAAGGGATTTCCTATCTTGGGCTACACGCCTAGGGTTAGACTAAAATAGATTTCTCGCTTAAAATTGCAACATAATTTGCGATGTATTAAATGAGTCACATGATTTCATTTGGATTTCAATTTGATCTATTATACAGGTTTACACGTATTAAATTATGGTTTCATCTTAAAAGAGTCAGAATGTTAGTGTGAAGTTTGTCAAACAGTATTTAAGTGCTGTCTATTTTTAGAATAGGGATTTCGTTTCAAGTTTACCACACCAATATAGATTTTGTCACATTTTGATAGATTTGACATACCAAACCATTTAAATTTTATTTATTAATGATTATGAAGCTTTTTATTCATTTGCAAAATAAATTTATTTTTTAGCCAATTATAGCATTTTTTTACTGATATACTCCCTTTATGTGTAAACATAAAGATGGTTAAAACAACAAATCTAATAAAGAAAATATCAAATCTCTGTTGATTTAACTGTTACAAGACAGACTAAAACCCATAATATTATAAGAAAGAAAATCAATTATCTAGTAACAAACATATAAAATGTCTTTGTAAAAGAAGATTTTGAACATTAAATTTTGAACAAGAGAAAAACAAATCACCTGAATGTGTAAGTTTATGTTTTTTTAGACTGGATATTTCAGCAAAACTTCTACTGCAGCCCTTCTCATCACATTTGAATGGACGTTCACCTGAATTCAAAAACATTCTTAAATAGTTTAACTTATAAATAAATTTGGGTTTAACAGTGAAAATATAATCATTTCTCCAGAAAAAAGAAATATTCCAGGCTTACTCTTTACTTTCCAAGACCAGACAAATTTGAATATTTGCCTCATCACCAGCATTGTGTTTTATAGCATTTTACATAAACAATATTTTTTTTATTGTCAGGTCAAAATAACTGCATGTTGCATGATACAGTAGTAAAGCATCTGCCCCATGCTCAGATGGTTGTGGGTTCGATAATCAGCAAGGCACTTTTTCTGCATATACTTGTTCTACCCAGGAATACTTTGAGCGTGATTTGTATAAGCTGTGATAACTTGTTTCACAAATGAAGTAAAAATAAAGAAGTTATGAACTAAATAAATACGCTCCGTTTGCAAAATGAATCACCCCAGTTATTTATTCCAGAGTACAAGGTATATGAGCCTACCTGTATGGATGTATATCTACCTGTATGGATGTATATCTACCTGTATGGATGTATTGGATGTATATCTACCTGTATGGATTTATGTCTACCTGTATGGATGTATATCTACCTATATGGATGTATATCTACCTCTATGGATGTATATCTACCTGTATGGATTTATGTCTACCTGTATGGATGTACATCTACCTGTATGGATGTATATCTACCTGTATGGATGTATATCTACCTGTATGGATATATATCTACCTGTATGCATGTATTGGATGTATATCTACCTGTATGGATGTATGTCTACCTGTATGGATGTATATCTACCTGTATGGATGTACATCTACCTGTATGGATGTATATCTACCTGTATGGATGTATATATCTACCTGTATGAATGTATGTCTATCTGTATGGATGTATGTCTACCTGTATGGATGTATGTCTATCTGTATGGATGTATATCCACCTGTGTGGATGTATATCTACCTGTATGGATGTATACCTACCTGTATGAATGTATTTCTACCTGTATGGATGTATATCTACCTGTATGGATGTATACCTACCTGTATGGATGTATTGGATGTATATCTACCTGTATGGATGTATATCTACCTGTGTGAATGTATATCTACCTGTATGGATGTATTGGAAGTATATCTACTTGTATGGATGTATTTCTTCCTGTATGGATGTATATCTACCTGTATGGATGTATGCCTACCTGTTTGGATGTATGTCTATCTGTATGGATGTATGCCTACCTGTTTGGATGTATGTCTACCTGTATGGATGTATACCTACCTGTATGGATGTATACCTACCTGTATGGATGTATATCTACCTCTATGGATATATACCTATCTGTATGGATATATATCTACCTGTATGGATGTATATCTACCTGTATGGATCTATACCTACATGTATCTGTATGGGTGTATACCTACCAGAGATGCCAACCTATAATTCCTGAAAATAGGAGTGTGGTCGAAAGCGAGGGGTTAACTTTAAGTTGTAAATGCTCTGAGATGGCATTTCAGCACTTTTCAGTGCTAAAAAGTCATGTATTCATTAAGAAATATTTCATAATACCTGATGAAAAAGAGAATTGAGTGATCGAGTTTTAAAGAATAAATTAAAAAAGCTGACAAACTGATGAAAAGCGAGGCTTTATTGAACATTCAAATTAAGCTTTATTGGGATTTAATTACTGACTCATCCATTGGTTGAGTTGTCGCAACCATTGTCGATATTTTCCTTGACGACGACTGACAAGTTGAGCGGGTGATGTGCTGTTTTGTAGCAATGTTTTTTCAAATCACCCATCCCACCATGAGATAACATAATTTCTGCATTGCAGACCTTGCAGAATGCAATAATGCACCCCCATCCTCGATGTCGAAAAGCAAGGATATGCATCGGTGTAACTTTTAATAAATGTTTGTTTATGTTCGTACTTTTTTTTTTTGGTGGTGTTGCATCCGCCATATTGGATTTTGAAGGTTGGTGATCGGCGTTTCCGGGTCATCCGATATTGTTTTCGTAAATACTCGGGTATTTTCCGGATAACCTAATTAATAGCGCTTCTAGAGGTCCGAACATCAAAACCGGTGTCAGTGTAAACGGTGCTGATTATTTGTTTTACCCTTGAAATTTATCCCGGACCATTTTTTTTTTAAAATCGGAGACAATTCATGGAAAATCGGAGAGCGGATTTTTCACACAAAAATCGGATTCACTCCGCCAAAATCGGAGGAGTTGGCATCTCTGACCTACCTGTATGGATGTATACCTACCTGTATGGATGTATGTCTATCTGTATGGATGTATGTCTACCAGTATGGATGTATATAGACCTGTATGGATGTATATCTACCTGTATGCATTCTCTGATGATTCCTCAAGTTTCCTGCTGTTGTGAAGGCCTTGTCACATGTTTTACACACAAACGGCTTTGACCCTGTATGTAACCTCTTGTGGACACTCAGCTGTTGACTTGTGTAGAACACTTTACCGCATTCACAGTCATGTTTCCTTTCACTTCTGAAACAAACAAAAAAATTAATATATTAATTAGCAATTGGGTCATTTCAAATCATGAAATTACGAGTTGAATAGGGGTTATTTCATAATTTATAAATTTACGATTTATCCATATCAAAAGTAAAGTAAATGCAAACAATTCATGATTGAGCACCTATACCTATCTTACCTGTATTAATGATACAAAGTCGATAAAATGTTTACAATGGTTCTCAAATAAATAAAAAGCCTTACCTGTGAGTAAGCAGATGATACCTAAAATGACTTGGGTATGTAAATGTCCTCTCACACCCAGCCTCGGGGCACACAAGGGGTTTATGGTAGGATGAATGTGTTTGTAACTGATCATAATCACTGAACTGTCTTCTACACAGATGGTACACATACACAGTGGACTTGCTGATGTTGCTGCTACTGCTGGATTCTGGTAGGAAAAATAGAGACAAGGAAACTAACAAAAATCTAACTTGAAGAATTATTCAACATAAGAACAAAACAACTCCATAGCAAAACAAGGGTATCAGTAGAACAGATGGATGCTCCTCAAACAAATGTTTAACTCCTTTCCACATTGTAGAAGATAACTATACATGTACTCTGAACAAACAAAAATAAGCAAAAATAAGGCAGAAAAGAGGGGATAATGATGTTATTATTGAAGGTAGAGTTATGGCCGTTGACATCTACACAGGGGAGCATAGAAAACTATGAGCAAATTTACTGATTTTTTATTTGAAACGATAAAATTGGTGTTATGGAGTCATAACATTACTGCCTGTGTAAAGGTCCTCTGTTTCCAAGTGTTCCAAGGTGTTGTCTCAAGATCACTTACCTCTCATCAATGTCTGTGTAAAGGTCCTCTGTTTCCAAGTGTTCCAAGGTGCTGTCTCAAGATCACTTACCTCTCATTACTGTGAGTATCTATGTAAAGGTCCTCTGTTCAAAGCGTTCCAAGGTGCTGTCTCAAGATCACTTACCTCTCATTACTATCTGTGTAAAGGTCCTCTGTTTCCAAGTGTTCCAAGGTGCTGTCTCAAGATCACTTACCTCTCATTACTGCCTGTGTAAAGGTCCTCTGTTTCCAAGTGTTTCAAGGTGCTGTCTCAAGATCACTTACCTCTCATTACTGTGAGTATCTGTGTAAAGGTCCTCTTTTTGCAAGTGTTCCAAGGTGCTGTCTTAAGATCACCTACCTCTCATTACTGCCTGTGTAAAGGTCCTCTGTTTCCAAGTGTTCCAAGGTGCTGTCTCAAGATCACTTACCTCTCATTACTGTCTGAGGTTGAAGGTTTGAGCTCAGCTTGGTTCCAAAACTTTGTTATAAAGTTAGTCAATAACTTGCTGAAGATTCATTTTGAGGTGTTCCTCCAGCGCTTTTTTTTCACCATTTTGGGAAGATGACCCATACCCTTGGAATTGTGAATTTTAGCGGCGCTTTCATTAACATTAGGAAAACTTTTGCATTAAATATATTTGTTCAACTCCATAAAAATTTGTACACTTGCTTCTCTGGCCATTTAATTAAAGAATTAATCACCATAAATCAATGTCATACACAATTCAGAATGGAGAAAACTTTGTTTATTTTATCAAGGAATTATGGCAAGTTTCTATTTACAATTATTGAAGCTTTTCATTTGGAAATTTTTACCACTCAATTGGGAAAAAAATATACTATTTGCTATTGGGAATATAACCCAATAATGGCTATATAAATGGCCGAATAAAAACACTGTCATCTACCATTAAAACTGGACAAAACACATTTTACAAGTAATGTATTGAAAATGGGGTTAAACCTCATTTGACTGTGTACATACATATGCATATAAATGATAATATACACACAGTCAAACCTGTGTAAGCGGTCACCTCTATTAAGCAGCCACCTGTCTTAAACAGTCATATTTTCTATTTCCCATTTCTATGCTGTTAGAGTAAATTGACCTGTATTAAGCAATCACCTGTCTTAAAAGGCCATTTTTGCTCCTTCCCTTGTCTGGCTGCTTAAGACAGGTTTGACTGTATACATAAGAGAAAAAAATCACGTTTCATGTCAATCAAATATCTCAACTTATGGCAATCCAAAAGTTGCCTTAAACTTAGACAATTACCTTCAACATTGTCTTTTGACAATATGTATTCAGGAGTAACATCAGCTGTAGCATCACCAACTTCAGCTGTAGCATCACCAACTTCAGCTGTAGCATTGCCAACTTCAGCTGTAGCATCACCAACTTCAGCTGTAGCATCACCAACTTCAGCATTTCTCCTGACAAGGTCATTCAGCTGCAGAGGCAGCTCTTTTATTTCTGTTTTATGATAGGATGTTAAAGTATTCTCTTTCATTTCTTTTCCTTCTATTGTTGATTCCATTTCAATATCATGTACTGTCAAATCATTAACACTTGTTTTTAAAGGTGCTGCTTCATTTAATATAATATTTTCTAGTCCACTGTTTTCTTTGTTAGTTTTATAATAGTCTCCCTCTTTATCATTAACTAGCTCTGTGTTTTCCATGTCAGTGTTACAGTCCAAAGATCTTGGATCAAGTTTTATATCACATGCTTTAATGTCAACATCAACTTTTTTACCCGGTTCATTATTCAGTTTACATTCATTATAATCATTATCACAAATATTGTATTCCTGCATTATAGCCTCCTGGGTTTGAGAAATAAGGTTGGCTGTAGCCAGAGCATGAATATCCAACACAGCATTCTCTGGGGAAATATTTAATTGATTTAATAAACTCATCCCTTCACTATTTGAGCCAAGGCTATTTATAAGAAAAATCATTTGGTTGCTAAGACTGGATGGTGTAGATATATTGTTTATCACACTTTCATCAATATCTTCCACAGTTTCTGAAATAGTAATAATACATTTAGTTCATTTATTACAAAATTATAATACTAATTACCACTAAATTGTGATTGAGTTTCAGCACTCCCTTATCTGAACTGGCATAAGCTACCTAAGATGACAGATCATATATGCAATCTTGGATAATCTTGTTGTTTTTTTTAATTTGATTTATTTGTGATATATATAATTATATGTCATAAAAAATGCAACAAGCACATGAACGTAAAATAAAAACAGAAGGATTACCTTGTATTGTAATAAAATATTAATTTAGTTAACTAATTAAACATTCAAATATAAATTATCGCATATTAGTCTGTGCTGTTTCCAGAAAAAGGACATGCCCGAGCTTGTTCACAGTAATGATAATACTTTTTTAAATATGTAATAGGGATATATCTGCTATTGATCATCAAATCTACAAATAACATGTCTATCAGAAACATATAATTATATGTATAGTCAAGACTTTGTGGCTAACAGTTTCAAGGAAATTATGGACATATTATGACGTTTGAAAAGAAAAGATTTTCAACAACAAAATTTGGTTGGCTAACCAAAAAACTGTCAATTTTAGAAGCCCTGCGTATATGTTTAACCCTTTACTTCATATAGACGCCTTTTGACACCTATTATATAGACGCCTTTGAGTGAATTATGTTTATATTAACTGACAGAGTGGAAAATGGTGCAGGAAGTGTTACAAGCAAGCTGAACTCTTCCTGCACTGTTTTCAAAGGCCTTCTGTGACTGGTGTGGGAAAACGCGTATCTATGGAGTAAAGGGTTAATATACATATAAATTAAATGATAACAGTATTTATTGATATGTTATGACAAAACACTATGCCTATGATCATATTATTAACCATTGCCAATACATGTAACTCTAATCATTTACTGCTCTGAATATGTAACTTAGTGTCTTAGTGTATATCCTCTCGGCCTGGTAAACATGTACCAGGATTCAAGTGATTTCTAGGTTTTAATATCTCTATATAGAGTAGCCACTAGGATCACATAATGACCTAGTCATGAAGAGTGCCATGTTTAATTTGATAACTTTCTGTTTTTTATTGACTTTACCTGTTGTTATGAACTCCGGTGAAGCCATCGTATTTATTGTCCGATCATTAATGTCTTCTGGCATGTACCCCTCCATATAACAGGTTACAGCACCTAGTCTATCAAAAAAAAATAATAAAAGTTCATATATCCAAACTCAAGGCATTGGGGTATGGGTTTTGTTGACAAAATGGCAACATGGAATTTGACCGAACAGAGAATAGAAAATGACAGTGATTTATAATTCCATCAGTTAGATAACTATTAAGCTCAAAATAAAGTACGACAAAAACACAAATGCTGACAGCTTTTTGCCATATCTGATGACTTGCATTTAGTTTGTTTATATGCCATTATGTCATTTAACCTAACCACTATTTCCTGAGATTGTGGAAGGGTAACCAGTACTCAAGTACACCCATCTGATGATCTCTGTAAATAAATGATAACTTCCCTAATGTAATCTGTGGTGGTAGAAAAATAACAGTGAAATGCAATGTTGTATATCAATGATCATGGAGACTGTGGCCTGCCATGGATTCAAACTAATTGCCCATGGATTGAGTCTGATGTGCTCACTGAGCTAACCTGACCTGGCTACATGTATGAACTTTTGGGTAATTTTTATCTCAACACACCATCCTCTTGGTACTGGTAGTCATGACAAACATCTGTGTTAAGGCTCAACAGTTCAACTAATTGTAAACCTGTCACACTCTCTTGCAAATAAAACAAAAAGACTTTGACCTTTTTTAAATGACACAAATTAATTACCAAGTAATTTTAAACATACTGAGAAAATTACCGAGAGACCACTTCTGGATTAATGGCATTGAACTGAACTGAATTCAAACCCATGTAGTGAATGTACATAGGTCACTTACACCAGCTCACTGTTATTAAAGCTTGCTTTTAGAGTGGCATGGTTGAAGTGCACTGACTGTATTGGAAGTTAAGCAATGAAGTTTGGAGTTAGTACTTGGATGGGTGGCCACTGTCACTTTAAAAATGATGACGAGGATTAATTTTCAAACCTGCGTCTGCACGAATCTCTCTTTCCTTGGGATGGGGCAGGCAATGGTTAGGAACTGCGGGAAGCCACAGGCTGTGCAGTTGGGGCTAAGCCCTAAAGGTTAAAGAGGGGAGGAGTGTAGTGAATGTACATAGGTCACTTACAACAGCCTCATAAGCTCGTGTGGTTCCGGCTAAGAATAGAATCACTGCCGATCTCTGCAGAGGGGTAGGAATCCTCCGAACGGCTGTCATGTTCATTTTATCGTTTTTTGTCATGTTCACTATTGTGGTTAAATTATCAACCCCTGTGTGGTTTCAGGGAGCCATATGAGTGATGGCAAGAATAGGACCACTGTGGCTCATGCATGTCGTAAGAAGCGACAATTTGAGAAATACAATAGAATTTGTTGAAACTCAACAGTTCTGCAGGTATCAAGGTTCTAGGTTCATTCTGCATATTCATTTGTTGGTGTATTTTTGTTTAAATCTGTATGTTAATTTATTGTTTTTGTACATGTAGAGTGAACCTGGAATCTTCCTTCCTGTTGGTGTCGAATAACCTTTAATGTGTTGTTACGCCGTAAAATCCTATTCATTCATTACAACAGCCTCACTGTTAAGCTAGCTTTTACAGCGACATGGCTGAAGTGCAATGACTGTACTGGAAGTAAAGCAACGAAGTACGGGGTTAGTACTTGGATGGGTGACCACTGTCACTTTAGATTGATAGATTTATTTCAGTAATGAATGCATACATAGACAATTAAATCATGTACATTAAAATAAAATTATAACATACATGAGGCATAGTGAGCCATGGCATGCACACCACCACCAAGGATAACACAAAAAAAGAGTAAACTCTTATTTCCATTGTGGTCCTTTGTGTTGGTAGCATGACATACAGAGGCAATCAACAATCAAAACCTTAATTATTATAGAAATTAATTGCTCTAACAAATTATTAATAATCTAGTAGACTATCAATTGCAATATCAGTAGTAAGTTGATTAAACATATAACTTTATATTGTAACTTGCGCAGTTAAACTAAATTTATCACATGTTTAAATGAATATCACAGACTTAAATTGTACATAATAATAATAATTCATTTATATATAATGAAAAACAACAAAGAATGTGATTAAAAATTATGTTAAGTGAGCAAATGAGACTTAATAACAGCTTTAAAACAAGAAAGTTACTCAATCTGGGTAATATTGGCAGGTAAACTGTTCCTCTGAAGCACTTTACCCACATACAAGGGCAGAAATAAAAATAAAGTGTGTCCAGCGACATTTTGCCACTTGAACCAAGACCTCTCCTGTTACATTGGCTGTGGCCGACACAGCAATGGTAATCACTAGAGACTACAATACTTGTTGCTGGACCCCTACAGACTAGGAGCGACAGATTGTCTGGCAGTAAACAGACTTGCGATATTCTTTATTTTTTTCCAAAGAGACGAGACACAAATATAGACAACCTCTGTATATATATTAATTTGAAATCACTGTCCTATAACACATGCTAATTTTACATTTCTACTTACACTTCGGACAAAACAACAATTATAATATTTTGTTAACTCTATGTAACGAGAGCGCTTGGAAAATCACTTTTTATATCCTTCATATAACACAGATTGATATTCATCAACGAATAAAATCTGCTTGTGTAAGCGTCATCATAGCCGGTACAGCGAATTCATACAAATGATAATAAACAATTAACTATAATGTGTCTGTGAAAAATTGATAATCTGATTTTGTGTTACTTATAGTTAGTGTATGAAAATAAGATATTTTGTTTTAAAATATGTGTGTGGCTAGTGAAAATACATATTCTCTTCATATCCCTATATATCTAGTATAACAATGACTTGTACTATATAAAGCGATATAGAACATAGCCACTGTGGCGTGAATGGGCAGCTTTTTTTTTATTATTTGAGATCCGATCTGCTGAGACGCAAATAAAAAATCTTTAAAAGGCCATTATAAATTAACTGCTAGATTATCATCAAAATTTTTCATAAAAACGGGAGGATTTTATTTTCTTTTTTTTTAATATATTTTTTTTTTAAACACTTTTTTTAGGGTGAGCGGGGATGATAATATAGCAATTATTTTATAATGGCCAAAGGCTCCCTAGATACGTGCAATATGTCGTACCATCCAACCAGTGCCGTACTCTGGCTGAAATTCATGGATCTGCTCACAAATGACTCAACACGTTTCACTGTCTCTGTGTTACAATTGTTCTATTTCATGACAGATGACACTCTCATATTTCTTATTATTCTTCCGGACCTATATAACTTTACATCCTCATTCCATCTTCGCATAGTTCGCTTAGTTTTGTTTCGATTGTGAAACAAGCTATTACAACCAATAATTAAGTCACTCTCGAAATACCAGTAATAAGCATATATGCGGATACTCTTCTAAAATATACTCTCCTTGCATATGCGTAAGAGCTGGGGGCAGTGGGGTAGGTCAGCCACTGTTCAGGTTGCCCAACTCCCCCAACTGAAACGCTCCTATGCCCATGTTTTGTTCATGACCCCCCCCCCCCCCCCCCCCGCCACCCCACCCCACCCACCCCTACACACATCCTCATTCGCTGCTTTGAAAGACGTAATCAATAATATGGACACCCTCACCCAAATTCGATGAACAACTTGAGGAAAACTTCGTACCATTTTGGCAGCCATCTTGAACAGATAGATACAATACCAAGGCCTCTGCCAAACCAATAAATTTGGTGTCGACCATGACTTATATACTATGGAATAACATGCAACACCAAATTTATTGGTTCGGCAGAGGCCTTGGTATTGTATCTATGGTTTGCATTGTAGCTAGGCGCATTCGCCGTAGTCTGGTCTGTACATTTATGTCTTGGTTATTCACAAATAACTATCTCCATATATATATATATACATGTATATCATGCATTGTGAATGAGCATCTGAAAAGATCCACGAAATGACATGTAACATTAACTTTTTTTGATAAGTAATGACAATAAGACTTATATATAATATATTTCTTTAATGAGTAAAACATTACAAGGCAAATGAATCCCGCACTATTTCACATGCAAACTACGGATTTCTGTGAAAGACGTGAATAATACTGGTAAAAGGCAATCAATCTGAACACTGAAACAACATAAACATGTCACATATTAATTAATACTGAACGCTGAACTAACATTGACAAGTCACATATTGATTAAAACTGAACGCTGAACCAACATAAACGTATCACATATTGATTAAAACTGAACGCTGAACCAACATGAATTTTGAACATGTCACATATTAAATAATACTGAATGCTGAAACACATTAACATGTCACATATCGCCACATTGGTGCAAAAAGGTACCAAATGCCTTTTTATTTCATATACACTCGGTACCTTATTGCACCAATGGAACGATATTGATTAATACTGAGCGCTGAACCAACATAAACATGTCATGTATTGATAAATACTGAATGATACTAAACACTGAACAATTAAAAACATGTCGCATATTGATCAATACTGAACACTAAAACAACATAAACATGTCATATATTGATTAATACTGAACCCCGAACCATTAAAACATGTCTCATATTTATTAATACTGAACGCCGAACAATTAAAACATGTCACATATTTATAAATACTGAACTGAACACTGAACCAATATAAATAAGTGAAAAATCGATTAATACTGATCAAATATTGAACACTTAGCAAGATAAATCTGTAGATTACCGTTTTTAATAATATACATAAAAATAAAATGACGTTATCATTTCCATTAACATCGTACAATTAACATACATGTATAATACAGGTGTCTTTGTCCAAACGTAGATGAAATGAGAAACCCGTCTGCAGACTGATTCTCGGTGTGTAGAAATTTTCGAAGTTTTATGGAAACCAACATTTTACTTAAATACACAAAAACTTAACTAAGTTTTGACTGGTCAGAACAATATTTTTTATCAATGTAATGAAACCAATTGCAATTCTTCTGGAGCCAGTCTAAATCATGATCATTTAGATGCTTTTATTTGATTTAAGTTTTAAAGTATTTATGTACAAGTTTAAATATGTTGAGGACACAGAAGTAAGGCCTTTAAAATAACTTTGTATACGTTGAGTTTTACTCATCACCGATGTATTCCAGTACTGGTGGTTATATATAGACAGGTTAAACAATTAAAAAAACACAAAACTGCTATTTTAAAATAAATACATCACTCCACAAAAACGACCCAAAGCAGCAATCGAATCGTTCTATCTGGGTAATGGAAGTGGATTCTAGGTAATGGAAGGGGATACGTAAATCTTAAGAACAACAGAGTGCGGATTAGCAAAGTTACAACAGATGGCTAACACTAGTATGAATCTTAAACACATTAACATGTCAACTCAATATAACAAGAACACGTGATAGCTCCTGCGTATAAATCGCATCACCAATCATTTGGACTGACGTTAAATTTTTCATATTCGTGGTTAATTATCTCCCTTTCATTCCAAAAGGTGCATCCTTGTATAACGCTTTCAGGGCTTCCTGCCAGAACTAGCCACCCCTTCCTGTAAAGTAAATATACAGCGTTGAACCAGTGGCTTAATTGTTTATATGTCTCTGGTTAAACAATACCAATATAGTGGCGAGAAAAAATATTTCGAAATAAATACTAGTAAACAAAAAAAAATATTTTCTCTTACTAATTTTAGCGTAGACTTGCAATTGATCACTGTAACCTTGCCATTTAACCAAAATGTCTACATTATTTATGAAATGTATGAAAGCATTCGTTGAAAGTTTGTAAATTGCATTCATAAAGTTCGTAAACAGTAACAAAGAAATACTTTCCATTGTAAAATTAAGAACATAGATATGTACAACTGGAGACGTTGCAGTAAAACGACACAACGCAATATTACATTTAAAAACCATTCTTTATTTAAAATTATTTTAATTCACTATCTCAGACTTTACAGAGAGTATTATACAACCAAATTTTACAGAGGGTATAACGATCTAATGCAGAAAATGCTACAATATACAATATGATATATAAATATATGTGTGTGGATATAATTATCTGCGAACAACCAGACAAAAGTGTACAGACCAGACTGTGGCGAGCGCACCTAGCTAACAATGCTAACCTGGAACACAAGACCATAGCATCCACTAACCCAACAGAATTGGTGTCAACTATGACTTATATAATGATTTTGCATATTACACATCTGGATTGTTAGGACAATTTACATAATGAACCGATAGCGTTATGTGAGTAGGATCCAGTTCAGGATTCATTACTACTAGGGACACACATAGAAACCCGTTGCATCATAAGCTACAGTGAATTCGACAATAATTTTATTATTTCATAACGGGAAATAATAAATTCACAACAATGGTATTTCAGATTTTGGGATATTTATAAGTTCATAATGTATGATATATTTATGGATATAGATATGTATATTTATAGACAACTGTACTGCGCTGCATCTTGTAACAGTACTTACATTTCAGCAACTTTCGACTTTTCTCCCTGGAGTACTCCGGTCACAGACCCGACTCTGGTATTTTTAACCCAGCCCCTCAATCCTCTCTGCACGGCTGCAGATAGGGCATACTGTCAAAACAAAGGTATATCTGAGAAAACGGGGTCGTGCATCTACGTGGGGTCCGTTTTATGTTCAACTGACGATTGAAATGCGTTACTCACTGATACGATCGTAGTGTTTTTAATTATTTTGTTCTGTTATGGAAATTTATAATTACATTTATTTAAGTTAGTTATGTATACTTATCTTATACAATAAATAGTTCAGCAACTGTTTCAAAATAACTCATAAATATTTGTTTATCGACAAAAACAGGAGAAGTTAACAAGTGATAATGAAATATGTCTCAATAGTATTCCCATGTAAAAAATCCAGTCACTGGACCGAAATAACATATTATATACTTAAACAAATTTCTAATTGGTCACCTGTGACTTATTAGTATTTTTCACAAATGGATAAAGTAAATATAACAGATAATCAAAAAAGCACACAACTGTTATTTGGTATGTCCTCCCCGCGAAGCGATAACAGCTGGGTAATACGATTCCAGGCTAGCTGGACAATTCCATCCAATCTTTGCAGATTAAGAGCTGTTATGGCATGGCCCTTACCCGACGTTTGAGCAGGTCCCAAATTTTCTCTTTTGCAATGGTGTCGGGACTTTCGGCAGGCAACAATACAATTCAAAATGTTTGGGACCTGCTCAAACGTCGGGTACTGGTGCTGCCACAGCAGCGTCATCTGCAAGGAATGGATAGAATTGTTCAGCAAGCCAGTATAACTCAACCGTATTTTTACCACTTTATTTTCTCAATGAGAAATCGGGTGTCCAGCTATCATCTCTGCGCGAGAAGAACAAATATTGACAAGTTCCAATAGCTTTGTGACTTTTTGATAAGAGGGTAACTGTCTTTATGGCATTGTTAAGTGTTCAATAGTTATGATAATGTTTTAAATTGTTCTAACGACATACACAATGAATTGATGTACATGACCTTTTTCTGTTTGCTAAAATAATACTTACTTTATCCAACTTTGAAAAGTGCTTATAAGAAATAGGTGACCAATTAGAACTTTAACTCAGCGTATGGCACACAAAACACGAAAACGTTTCCATATGCTACACGTTTTGCTACCATTCAATCGTTTTTCACGTTGGCGAACACACGTGACTTAATGATATGGAGTGATGTAAAAAAAACGTATGAAAAGTGCTTACTACAGGTAACATTTTTTATTTACAGATAACGTTGTTTATAGTTCTTGGAGATATATGACACACTATAGATATGGACTATCGCTGATATCAAGTGGCCATGAAGAATTCGTTGTTTTTTGTGTGTAAAAAGAACAGTTATGGTAGTGAGTGGTGCAATTTACAAAATAAAAATAGAAGTTTCTTCGAGTGCCACTAAGCACTTAGACGGTAGTTCGACGACTGGTTAATCGTTAATCAGTAAGTATGCTGTGACTGGGTAATATAGCACACCACGTGCCCGTGGTAGTGCTAGTAAGCTGTTTTTAAACGAATTATGAATAAAAATGTATTACCTTTCTGAAGAATACACCTGTAAAAATAATAAGTCAAAATTAAAAAGTATATATATTCAGAGACACAGAAAGCGACCGTGAGAAAGAGAGAGAGAGAGAGAGAGAGAGAGAGAGAGAGAGAGAGAGAGAGAGAGAGAGAGAGAGAGAGAGAGAGAGAGGGAGAGAGAGAGAGAGAGATTGATTTGATGCAATTCAAATCAAATAAAATCCAGATACCTAGATAATTACCTTAGAAACAACATATGAGGGGTAACTCTTAAATAATTACCATGTAAAATTTACACAAATAATTCACTACAAGTGGTCGAATACAATGAACATTGTACACTTACGTATAAATCAAATTGATTAAAAAACACAAATAAAAGAAATACGCAAAAAGTACAATTTAAGCATTATATTATGAGTTTCAATGGGAGCAAGCCAGTTTTACATTTTAATGACCTGTGGTCCCAAATTAATTTTCATGATCACTTTGTCCAACGTATTTATAACCTTATATTCTGTATTTACTTAAGTAATGTTGTACAAAGTTATAAATGATCCTAAAGGAGGTGTTTACATTTCGCTGCTTAAGGCGTAAACTGATCAGGATGCGGAATATAAAAAAATAGAAATGCGTCCATGGGATACAGATGCCCACGCTTTGTAACTACATTGTAGATATCAGTAAAGCTAAATATCAAGTTTCATCAAAATCTAAACAATCAGCACATCAGAGTCCAGATCACCTAATTAATTATGCGCCAATTGCAACCATTGACGAACTTGACGTTTATTTCTGTTCATTAAAACTAAAGATATAAGTCGGAAACAATTTTCGTAAGTACATACGGATAGTGGTGATACTATATGCACCCCCCCCCCCCCACACACACACATTGAAAATGGCGGGGGCATAAAAATAACAATCTAAGCCTTATTAAATCAGGCTTATATGAAACATGTTTCGTATAGCTATTCTAAAATTCATACTAGGGCGAGTATATCATAGGGCGGCACTAACCGATAATTTACTCCCGCAGAATTAAGAGATAGCCAGGTAAGTAACGTTTATATATACCTTGAACTAACCCATCCACTTCAAAATCGACGGAAAGAAGCCTTGAAGGGTCTGTAAAATTGCTGTCACCCATAGCTGTATGTATTTATTTTATCGTGACTGTAAATACCGGAAGTAAGTTAAGAGTCATTAACAACGGAAGTAGTGAATAGATAATGAGATTCACAGTTCAAGTCTTGAATTATTATTAATTCAGCAACGAATTATATACCAATACTTGCTGTCTGCTGTAATTGTGTTTTAAATAATTCGCTTAATTATGACATAGTTTACACAGTCATAGTTCACAAATTTGAATATATTAAATAATTTATATAATATTAAACCACATTACTGAATCTATTCACTACTATGTTTTATGTGCACGGTTAAGTCAAAGAAGAATAATTACCCGCAATCCAAATATCTGTATACGCAAGACCAGAGGCATATAAACAGCAATCAAGCCACTGAAAGGCAATCACAAAATACAAAATATGGGTTTTTTTTAAAAAAAAAAAAGTACTACGTAAATCTGCTTTCATTTGAGAAAGCAACAATATCCTAAGTGTATGACGGATATAGATATAGAATGTGTATTGACTCTAGCCATTATATATATAAAGTTCTATGTTCTATATATAGGCAGAGACATATAGACAGAGATCGGCAACTGCAGGAACTTGTCTAAGTTTCAGGTGACACATTTTGGCGTTTTATAAATCTTGAAAACACAACTCCCCTTGAACCAAACAACATTTTTTTGTGATTTTGTTACTTTGGGTGGTGAACTTCTTTTTAAAATTCAAATTAAAGAAGAATTTTTACTCTTACGTTTATTTTTTGTGACCATCTTTAGCACATCTATAAAGTAAGAAATAAAGAAAAAAAACTTCTTAAAATAACTATATGAAATTTTCGCCACATCATTGTGTAGACCTTACCTTTTCATCTTTCTACATAATTTGTTTATTATTTTTTTCCTTCCAAGTAATTCATCCCTCAGGAACTGAGTATTCTCGAATTGATTTCTTTGGTGCGTTGTTAATATGTATGTGTTAAAACACTACAGGGGTTTTTTTTTTGGTTGTTTTTTTAAAAATGAAAATTTCATTTAAAAAAATACAACATTTTTCGTTTTAAACAAAACCCGTAATAATTTAATTTCAGAAGAAAAATATTAAATAATTGATACTTGAAAATAGTCATCATCTTTATCAGCTTTACTCTGGTACCAAAATTATTAAATTCAGACGAAGATCACTAACGGTGCCACCCGAAATATCAGCCGTGTCAAGGACTTTTCTCTGTATAATTCCTCGGCCGTGTGTATTGTATTTATATTGAGCCTACCAGTCTCTGTAATTAATTAAGTCACTGATTTAGGTATATAGCTATAAGATATTTATTTCCTATACATTGTGTGTACTATCAGGGACTTAATTACATATGTCTCTGGGACTATATATAGGGATATATATATAAAATGTGTATCGACCTATGTGTAGATAAATGTGTATAGGCAGAGATACATGATTGACTCCAGATAGCCCCTATAGCTCCATGTTTTAAACGTCTTTGTTGCTATATTTCTAGTATAAACACCTATTTCCCAGTTTGAAAACCACGTGCGTAAGCGTATACACGTGCCCGTATATGCATGTGTGTTCGAGAAAAAAATAAGCACGTATTGGTTACTTTTGGATCTTACTCACCGGGTTAATAAATGTTAATGCAATTTTTAAGTTTTGTTTCGACCAGTTGAAGTTACCCGTCATTTTGAAATGACTGAACAGGTGTTATTATAACTCCAAGCTGTACTTTGGAATGGTTTATACATGTTTCGTTATAAGCTTTAAATATTGTCATGAATGATATACAATGAATGTTCAAGGTTTAATCTGACGCATGGCAGGCCAGTCGTTGATATATATTGTATAACTCATTTTCTTATTCAATTGTTTATTTTTATATCCATTTTTTCGTTTTACGTTCCTATTGTTAAACTAAGATCATAAATATAAAAATAAACTTTCAACAAACATAGAAAATTAACGAACTCAAATTAAATTAAACAAAAAGAAAAAAAAACTTAGGAACATGAAAATGAAAACAACAAATTTTTACGAGCACACTAACTATATTTTCAAATATCTCCAACGTAAAATAAATTCTTTGATTTGATCAGGGACCTATATTATATACATGTTATCAATTCTATATAACTTCGTGATGTTATATATGTCACTGATTTAATTTGGGTCAGATTGGGTTCATTGTTTTCGTTGTGGCTTGAAATCTTACATACGCATGCGCAAAACGGAACTTCCGTCATGGTAAGATCGAAAATAATCACTTTGTAGTTTATTTTAGCCATTTTAACTAAAACCTCATTCCCAATAATCTTATAAGTGCTATCATATGTAAATCACATTGTTTTTTAAATAACTGATACAAGTTTTATAAATTTGTGTGTAATTTGATCATGTACTAACGTAAACGAAGAAATGCTGATTCACATTGGAAAATAATGGGTGGGGTAAAACGCAATGAGACAGTGGACACTGTTTTACTCAGCTATCTTTTATAGTCTTTATATTTCATGTTTAAGTAAAGTTGCATTTGTCCAATAAAATTTTATATGTAATGTAATGGTCATGTGTTTTTGTTTTTTAGTTCTTACCTAAAGCGGAGCGGTATTGTAATGAATAGAGTGTTGGCTGCTCAAGCCAGAAGTTGCGGGTTCGATCCCCCCCGATTGACCCTATGCCTTTCATAAAACAACACTCAGTACTGGTTCTAACCAGGAAGAAGACACAAGAGCGTTTCATATAAGCTCTGAACTTTCATCGCAATCAAGCTAAAATAAATTAGTATAAACTAATGGACTTAGTTTTGGGAATAAAATATGAAATATGCTTTTGTTCCATTATGCCCCTAAGGTGCGAATTTCATGCATGTGCATTATCTGCCACTTATTTCTGCAGCCAGATTTCAAATTTAAATAATAAAATCTAAATGTTACACATACAAACAATAAAAAAATAACGAACAAAACTGATATAATTTTTAAATTCCAATAAATTATTACATTATGTAACCTGCCTTGACTGTTGAAATCATGAAAACACTTTCTCATTGATTCGTCCTCTTTGATTAAAATATCCATGATGGGGAAGTCCAAGACCGACAATATAGGTCTCACTACACAGTTGAATTTTGTTCTTTGTTTTATATAAAATAAGGTCTAGGATTTCACTGGTAAAAAAAGAATTCCGCATAGATTTTTTTTAAAGTATGTTTTTTCATAGCAGGAATGTATACACACATAAAAATGCACAATAACTGATAGGTTGACCACATTGTTTTTTTTTAAAGAGGGTGCAGTGACACCCTGAGCTTTTTTGAAAAAAGAAGTCCTCAAATGCTCATAAATACATGCATATGTTGAAATCCTATAAAAGTCGCATTTTTAACACCAGTGATGTCTTATTGCAGTATATGCTATGCCAACTTTTGCTCTACTCATCTGCAGCACGAAATCACAGCCACTATGAACCATTTCGAAAATATTTCATAACCGAAGTATATAGGCCTATTTTTTAAGAGTAAGAGTCATGCTACCATGGCAAAAAAGGGGCGTAACTGTGTAGTGAGATGTATACTGTTCGTAAAAAAATTAGGATTTTCCCAGGTGTATTAAATGTTTTTTAGATGTTTTCACTTTTTGATATTATATTTATCGCATTTTGAACCTAACCACAATATTTTATAAATTACTCATCATATACCTGTTTTTTCACATTTTGTTTGGCTTTACGAGACAATCGTGATTGGGCCAACAACTTCTACAACATCTGAATGATACAAATAGTTGTGCGAGCATAATATCTACGAGATTGTCGAGGGGACAAATCAATGAGATGGAACGAATCTATGCGAATAAGGCATATGTCTTTATCTGTATAAATTATAATGTGAAATAGGTTTCACCAAGAACTTATATAGAAGGATAGGAAACTATCATCTACTATATGTTGATGAAATAGCATGCAAAGAATTAATAATTTGACAAATTGATAGTTCAGATTTGACATGCAGCTGATTTCTTTTGAATAAAATATTAGAATATTAGGTGTCTGTGACCTCAGATGTTTTATAATGTTTTAAACTTGCAAAATGATCTCTGATTTAAAATATTGTAGTTTGAAGTAAATAATGGGCAAAGTAGGTTATTCATTAGAAAAAGATATACTTAAAGAGTCCACACCTGATTTGATAGTCATTGGATTTTTCACTTCTTTTTAAAGATCATGTTATGATGTATCCATCAGTTTTTGACCAGCCCAGTTGAGTCATTCAGTTATGGTACACTGCCCACTACCAGCATATAACACCTAATGGCTAAAGAGTACAATGAAAATGTTCCAAGAAGTTACTATGACTGTTGTTATCTGGTCAATACAAGATTTTTTGAGAATCTTTTTATTCCCACAAAACATTCTAAATGTGCAAGTAATTTATGGTAATTTCACATGCACTTGTGTTGCTTTACAAGATGCATGTCAGAAAAGCAGTAACACTTTATGAAGATAGATTTTTATTTGTGATTTAGGCAGCAGGTACTTAAAACGGAAGAAAGGCTGTACATTTAGAGCAAAATGTCAGCAAAAAATTGCCAGATTACTGCATTATTACTAGATAAGGATATATACTGGGCATTCATCACATTCCAGGACTTTCTAGTTTCATAAATAATACTGATTAATTTTTTTCAGGGTCAGCAACAATCTGGTGGAACAGGTGGAGGTGGAGAGAAGAAGGATGACAAGGTAATTATGTATTATGGCATACTTACTGTTATTAATTCACTTAATGTTTTTAGTTCAGTGTTGCGATTTTGTACTTGCTTATATGATAGAGTTTATCAAAAATTCTCTTTCAAAACATAACATTTAATTGAAATGCTTGATATTAGTTCTTAATTTTAACTGAGCAAGTTTAAAAGTGTAATGTTTTTGTAAATTTGTTATTTCTATATAAATTAGTCGGGTAAATATTATAATATACTAGGGTCAAAAGTTTTTTGGAAGAATAATCATCCTGTGACTATATATAAAGCACCATAAGGCTCGGATGTATTATCCTTTGTACAAGCTGTTTTAGCCCTGTAAACAACAATGTGATTAGTGTATTTTATACATGATTTGCAGTATGATTCCGAGATGTCCAGACAAGTTCATATGCTCAGCAAGTATTCTGTTTCTCTTTGAATGGAAAGTGATGATACTGTTTTGCTTTGGAATAAATGATTAACTTATTTATTCAATCGTTTAAACTGAATTGTATTGTAACATTCATTTTAGAATTTAATTTTATACTTTAGTTTGCAAAAGGTTGCGATAATACAAATTTAAAATTGTACCTGGTAAAACAACATTAAACCCAGGGTCATGGGATTAATCCACCAACACAGGCATGTTTGATGTTCTTGAGTAAGACATTGTATCGTTATATATATACGGGTATGTGCTTTAGAACTGGAGTCGTGACCAGTTAGACATTAAGCAAGTTGTATAAATCGTAAGAACCAATACAAAAGAGATATAGGTTTAAACATAACAAGAACTTTTTGATACATTGTATGTTATCAGGAAAAGAAGAGAAAGTATGAACCTCCCATTCCAACTCGTGTTGGGAAGAAAAAGAAGAAGATGAAGGGTCCTGATGCGGCAAGTAAACTACCACAAGGTAAATTGTGCAAATGGTGTGGAATCTCATCTCTAGTAAATTGTCATACTACTTGATAATATAAACTTTCTCAAGTGATTTCTTAACACAGTTTTTAAAAAGGGAAGATTTGTTTTTGAGACAGTATGGTAGATCTCGGATAATAAACAATGTTTTTCATTAAAAAGTTCACTCCCTTAATGTTAAATGGCAGTGTTCATATCTCAAAACTATGCTCTGTTTCTGTGATTTTTTTTCTCAATCTAATTAGTCACACCACACACAAGATGTCGACTGAAGTTACTTAAGCTGGAGAGAATAAAGGACTACTTGCTGATGGAGGAAGAATTCATCAGAAACCAGGAGAGATTGAAACCACAAGAAGAGAAGCATGAGGTGAGTATTGAAGTTGGGGATATCAAATAGAAACACTTTTGATACATTTTTCAGTCCCCTACCATTTGGAGGTTGGCCATTATAAAAATGGAACAGAACCTAGTTATGGTGATTGAGGGTCTTCTTTGGCCAAGTGGTTTGAGGCGCTGTCTCAAGATCATTTGCCTCCCACTGCTTATGTTGTAGGTTTTGAGTCCCGCTTTCTCTAAAAACTTATGTGAGAAAGTTTGCCAGTTACTTGCGGGAGGACAGTGGTTCTACTCGTATTCATTTTGAGGTCTTCCTCCGCCAATAAAACTGGATATACTATATATATAACCTGAAATATGTTGAATATGGTGATAAACCCAGTTAAAAAATGTTATGGTAATGATATTATATATATATTAATTAAATTTTGTCTTAAAGTGCTATCTTTCCATATCTTCTCTGTAGCTACTAAGTTCTCAACTCAGTAGGCAGTATCAGTATGAGAGAGAGAAATAAATCCGCCTTAAAGAGAAACACAGCAATTTTGGCAAACTTTTAAAACTGTTTTGAAATGTATTTATCTATCTGATGCAAATATATAATTAAAGTATGTATTCAGACCATTAAGGCCAGAAGTAATAACTTATTTTTCTATTCTATGAAAAACTGGTAACATGATTTTAAATGAATAGGAAACAGTACAAATATTATTTTATGGACACATTAAGCAGATTCGTTCCACAGTTTTTCGTATAAAGAAATATATATTTTTTTGTTCAAAATGCTAAAAACCAAAAAAAGAGATGTCTTAATATAGCTCAATATTGCAATGAGCATAGCTGTAAATGTTTGGAATGTGTTCCATTTTAAAAATTTGTGGACAAAGAGTGCTCAATGTATTTAATCAATGTTCTTCATCAGTTTTATCAGTCTGACAGGAAAAAACCTTTACAAAAGAATCATTTAAATTTAAGTTTTTTTACCAATAATATGACTATGATCAATTCCACCAAAAAATATTTATCCGGTCATTTACTTGCTTTTTTGCCTATATTACAGGAAGAGAGAAGTAAGGTAGATGAATTGAGAGGTTCCCCGATGTCTGTAGGCACTCTAGAGGAGATCATTGATGATAATCACGCCATTGTGTCCACCTCCGTGGGCAGTGAACATTACGTGTCCATACTCTCGTTTGTTGATAAAGACCAACTGGAGCCTGGTTGTTCTGTTTTGTTAAATCACAAGGTAGGTGATTCCATGAGTTTTAATAGTCTTGGTAAAACAAGAACCAACACTTGACCATCTTTCTCACTCCTTCACCTAGTCTAGATAATGCATTTCTTGGCATCATTTCAATGAAATTGATTTTAGAAAGTGTATAGTTTCTTATATATTGTTATTCGAGTAACTTCTGAATGGTGATGATCAAGATGTGAAATGCCTACTAAAATTCAACATTTAATTTCCAGTGAAACATACCACCTTATAATTTACATTTTTGTCCATCATGAAGTGTGGAACATAGTGATTGAAGTGTGGGACAAACAGTGTTTGCAAATGTCCATCTGTCTATCTATCTGAAGTTGTGTTGCGGTTATTATTGTAAAATTTCTGAACCGAATTCAACCATCAAACTTACCAGAAATGATTTAGACCATCAGATGACACGATGTGCACATATTCAGGTTCATAATTAAGGTAACGATCGCGCTTGAAGAGGAAATCTTTGTGAATCACAAATTTCAGGTTGATATGTTCAAGACCAAATTATAAATTAGTTAATTGCTTCGTTATACAGGTACATGCTGTTGTGGGTGTACTGGGAGATGACACAGATCCTATGGTAACTGTTATGAAACTAGAGAAAGCTCCACAAGAAACATATGCTGACATTGGAGGTCTTGATACACAGATCCAAGAAATTAAGGTAAGTAGAGATGACTTTCAGAATATATTTGGTTAAAGTAATATTTGACTACATGAATCACTGCTCAGTTAGTTGCCATCTTCTGTTCTTCTGTTATATTGAAGCAAACTCAATAATTAACATGCTTTCCAGACTATCACCAAGTATAGCGAGTAATTTCCAAGTTTAATTAAATTCATGTGTTTTTAAAACAAATGTTACATGTATGTTACAATCCAAGCCTTTTTACTGGAAATTGGGAAGATGCCAAAGCGTTCGAGATTGGGGAAAATCCAGCATGGTTCAGGGGACATTGGGATCAATCGGGGGGAGGGGGGCAAATGATTTTTTAATCAGGAAGCCACCGAATGTCGGCCTCTTTTTATGCCCCCAAAAAAATTTTTTGGGTGGCATATAGTAATTGCAGCATCCTTCCGTCCGGTATTTCGTTTCCGGCCTGTAACTTTGTCATGCATAGATGGATTTTGTTGATACTTGCTACAAATGATCAACATAACATGACAAAGTGTCGCGAGTAAGACTCACACCCGTACCTCAAAGGTTAAGGTCAAAATTTGAGTTTGTTTGACAACACTTTGAGTTTGTGTGAGATTTCGTTTCCGGCCTGTAACTTTGTCATGCATACATAGATTTTGTTGATGCTACAAATGATCAACATAACATGACAACTTGTCATGAGTAAGACCCATACCCATACCTCAAAGGTCAAGGTCACAATTTGAGTTTGTTTGACAACACTTTGAGTTTGTGTGAGATTTTGTTTCCGGCCTGTAACTTTGTCATGCATACATGGATTTTGTTGAAACTTGCTACAAATGATCAACGTAACATGATGACGTGTTGCTAGTAAGACCCACACCTCTACCTCAAGGGTCAAGGTCATAATTTGAGTTTGTTCTACAACACTGAGTTTGTGTGAAATTTCGTGTCCAAAACCATACCTCAAAGGTCAAGGTCACAATTTGAGTTTGTTTGACAACACTTTGAGTTTGTGTGAGATTTTGTTTCCGGCCTGTAACTTTGTCATGCATACATGGATTTTGTTGATACTTGCTACAAATGATCAACATAACATGACGACGTGTCACGAGTTAGACCCACACCCATACCTCAAAGGTCAAGGTCACAGTTTGAGTTTGTTTGACAACACTTTGAGTTTGTGTGAGATTTCGTGTACGGTCTGTAACTTTGTCACGCTTAGATGGGTTTTATAAATACTTGCTACAAATGATCAACATAACATGACGACGTGTCACAAGTAAGACCCATACCCATACCTCAAAGGTCATGGTCACACTTTGAGTTTGTTTGACAACACTTTCAATCTGTTTGAGATTTCGAGTCTGGCCTGTAACTTTGTCATGCATAGATGGATTTTGTTAATACAGCTACAAATGACCAACATAACATGACGATGTGTCACGCATTACATCCAGAATCCCACTTCAAAGGTCAAGGTCACAATTTAACTTTGGTTGATGACACTTTCAGTCTGATTGAGATTTCGTATCCGGTCTGAAACTTTGTCACCTATGGATAAATTTCAAAAACACTTGGCTCAATTTATCAGCATGACATTACAAAGTGTCATGTTTAAGACCCACATGCGTACTTCAAGGGTCAAGGTCCACACTTTGAGTTTGTTTGACAACACTTTCAGTTTGTGTGAGATTTCTTGTCCGATCTATAACTTTGTCATCTATGGATATATTTTAAAAACACTTGGCTCAGTTGTTAAACATGACATAATTAAGTGTCGCATGTAAGACCCAGAACCTTTCCTCATTGTCAAGGTCACACTTTCAATATGTTTGATATTGCGTGTCTGGTCTGTGACTTTATCTTTAACTTGGCTCAATTTATCAAGATGACATGACGACGTGTCATAAGTAAAACCTAGACATGGCCACACTTTGAGTATGTATGATAACACTTTGAATCTGTTTGAGATTTCAAGTCTGTCCTTTAACTTTATCATACATGGATGGATTTTAAAAACACTAGGCTCAATTTATCAATTGATCAACAATTGATCTGTCACTTACATTTAGGGATTTTAAAATAGCGTGACACAAGTGATCAGCATGTCATGATAATGTTTCACCAGCATTTAACTGTTGAAATACCTAGACCATTACATCAGATGTCAAGGTCAAGGTTACACAAAGGTCAAGGTCATGCTTTAATGTAAAAAAAACATGAAATTGCATTTTATAGTCTGAAACATTAGTCCATTACTCTTGATATTCATGGATACATTGCTTCCTATTATATCATATATTGTTATTTTTCACAGACCATTTGGGGGGCATGTGACGCTTAACAGTGACATTTCTTGTTTAAGGTTAAAAAGTCCTGACAATGCTGTATGGAATTAACTTCTCATGCAGTATGACAATTTGTTACAACCTGTAAGGAAGGCATCAAAACATACATGTACTTATATATAAAGAGAGAGAAAAAGAATGTTTATCACTTGATAAGAGAACAGCTTTGAAAAATATTGGAATGCTGTCTATCTGATTTTCAGGAATCTGTGGAGTTACCTCTCACTCACCCTGAATATTATGAAGAAATGGGTATCAGACCTCCAAAAGGTGTTATTTTATATGGTGCTCCTGGTACAGGTAAGTTAAGAATTATCATATAATTATGGTATTGTTGCACGTCCATGTCTTGTATTGTATTGAAAGTATTGCTTAAACATGTCATATAATTCAAGTATTATTGGTAGAATTTGTCTAATAATTGAATTATTGTTGCTAGCATATATATATATATATTATTTTAAGTATTGGTTGAACGTGTCTATTTATTAAAGTATTGATAGTCAACTTTTTCCAAATATTCAAGTATTGTCTGGTACTTAATCGTATCTAATAATACATATTATTGCTTGAATGTGTCTTGTTTCCAATAACAGAAAATGTATTTTTGTCATACAGAAAACAAAATCAGGTGACTTGAAGTTGATAAAAGAAATAATATGCCTTGCGATAAAACAGTAGAAATCCATGTACACCATACAACTAGAATGAAAAGATATTCTGGGCCCGTACTCATTAAGCTTTTAAGTTAAGTCCTAACTTAAGGCAAATTTTGCGCATTAATTTCTATGGTGTAACTACATTTTCTGTCAAACAGATACGAGGATGATGAACAAATATAGATCTCATCTTAAAATGAGATAGAAAATTGTAATGAATTTTAATTAAATGAATTTTTGGACTTAAGATGTTTTATGAATATGGGATTTGAAATACCCAAGCTGGTACCCTTATATCTACAGTAGAACTTCATTGGCTAGCACACCCCATATAGCTTGAACCACTTATCTGCTCCATGCCGAATTTCTGTTTCAATGTATATATACATTTACATCATACATGCACTGTAAGATGATGAACAATATTTTTGCCGAACTACCTTTCACTCAAACTATTTTGTCCAGTCCTGTCGAGTTTGAGCTGTCAAAGTTAATCTATACTATATGCATACTGTTGATACATTTCCATTTGTTGGTGTACTGTCCCTTAATACAAACCTTTTATTGTTGCAGGGAAGACCTTGCTAGCTAAGGCAGTAGCCAATCAAACATCAGCAACGTTCTTACGTGTTGTGGGCTCTGAACTCATACAAAAATATTTGGTAAGGTTTATTTTTGTTTATACTTCCATTAAAGTAAAAACTGAATAATACCAGATGTGATATAGCACCTCTCACAAGTTGTAGATAAAAAAGTTATTTAATAATTGAAAGATCCATAAATTTGACATAATTCTGCTCACCAATTTAAAAGCTTATATCAGTTACATATATAAATTGACAAGGCCTTTTGGTTGATATATTTGATTATGGACCAACTTACATATATATGTATATTTATATATACAGTAGAGAAAATTACCTTTTTAGCTAGCTAAGGATGTTTTGTTATAAGTTTTAGCACTGTAAAATGGTAATTCTCTCTACTGTATTTACTATTTCTATCATTTATTTATTCTTCGCTGATCCGGTACCCCTGAAAGGTGTTTTGTTGGATGTGTGATTCTCCCTATCATATATATATAGACCTTTAAGATGGCTGTGATTGTTGAAATTATGAACATGTACACATATGTAATGATGTGTCGGATCTCATTTTGATATATATTACACAGGGAGATGGTCCCAAGTTGGTACGTGAATTGTTTAGAGTGGCCGAAGAGCATGCCCCCTCCATAGTGTTCATAGATGAGATAGATGCCATTGGTACCAAAAGGTGAGTATATGTTCTATTATATGTATGTATCCATATGTAAACATTACACTGTCTTGTTATGCTCCACAAAGTATGTCACTTGTTGTAAACTGTTAATTTATTTTATATTGACATATAAGTCAAATGTTTAAATTCAAAATTGGGTAATCTTGATCAAATTAATAATTTGAATGCATCATGTTTTGTTTAATAAAGTCTATAGAGTTGTAAACCTCAGGCATGTATTTCTTTTTTACCGGCAGATATGACTCTAATTCTGGTGGTGAGCGTGAGATCCAGAGAACTATGTTGGAATTGCTTAACCAGTTGGATGGTTTTGACTCGAGGGGCGACGTCAAGGTTAGTGTTTAAAGCTGTTGTAACAATAAACGAAGTGGTTCTTTATAAAGAGCTGCACATGTAGCACTAGAACTGTACTAGTAATTCAGTAAGCTGATAACGATTCATTTTTATCGGATCACAGGTGAGCTTTTGTGATCACACTGTGTCAATCTTCCGTCAGTCTTTAACTATGTTTCAAACCACTTTTTGTGAGAAGCATTCTTATATGAAGCTCTCTAAAATGATCCTGGGGTAAAATTTAGCCAAAAAGCCATTGGGAGAATTTAACCCTTATTTTATATTGATAACATTGCACATGCATTTACTCCAATCAGTCATGACATTCAGGGTAATATTTGAATGACGGGCAATACAAATAGTGTGGATCTTTCAGTCTCGTCAGTTTTTAGAGATTTATTATGGATTGTGATAAATAGCATGTTCGTTTTTACCTATTATTCTTTTTGTCCCCCACTTTGCGAAAAGTGGGAGACACTAATTTGGGTCTGTCCGTCCGTCACACTTTTGGTTTCTGGCAATAACTTAAAGGGAATATATCATGATTTTTCGAAATTTTAAAATTGACCAAAAACATTTCCCTCAATAAATCTTGTCTATATATATTCATTGACCCTGTATTGCCAAATTGATATCTATTTAAACATGTCAAAATAACATACTGAAAAGGGGTTTTCTAACTTGGGCTATGTGCCTAGGTTAGACTAAAATAGATTTCTTGCTTAAAATGACAACATATTTTGTGAAATATTACATGGGTCTCGGATTTCATTTTGATTTCAATTTGATCCGTCATACAGTTTTACACATTGCAAAATTTGTTTCATCTTAGAAAGAGTCTGAGTAACGGTATGAAAGTTGAAAAGCAGTATTTAAGTGTGGTCTATTTTAAGAACGGGGATTTCTTGTAAGTTTAACACTCTGATTAAAACATCGATTTTGTCATGTTTTGGTGGATTTGATATACCAAACCATTCAGATTTTGATTATTTAGGATAATGAGATACTTTTTACCCATTTCAAAAATAGTTATATATTTTTAAAACATTTATGGCATTTTTTCATGATATATTCCCTTTAAGAATGCCTGAGTCAAATCTTTTGAAATTTTAATACAATTTTTATAACATAAAATACAGGCTAAGTCTGATTTTAGGGGTTGTGACATTTGTCATTCTACAGTTATGGGCCTTTAATTTGTGAAAAATCATATTTTTTTTTGTTTTCCATGCAATATCTTAAGAATGCCTAAATCAAATCTTTTGAAAAAAATTAATATATTGAACACATAAAAATTCACCTAACAGAGTGTTAAACTAACAGAGTTTTGACAATTAAATCCAGATGTGCAATTGAATAGCAGGTTTTTATATACTGTATACATGTACTATATATTTGAAGGTTATCATGGCAACAAACAGAATAGAAACTCTTGATCCTGCGCTGATCAGACCTGGTCGTATCGACAGAAAAATTGAATTTCCTTTACCAGATGAAAAAACAAAACGACGAATCTTCACCATACATACAAACAGAATGACATTAGCAGAAGATGTAAAAATTGATGATTATGTTATGGCAAAAGATGATCTCTCTGGTGCAGATATCAAGGTAGGTGTATAGTAGAAATGTCTCCAACAGTTTTCTACATGGCAACGTGAGTGAACGTGTTCTACATATGTATTATTACAAACACGAGTAATGAGTAGTTCTGGAAATTGTTCAAGGATCTGTGTGAAAAATGGTATGCGGGCTAAGAATAGGAAGTTATAGAATAATGCAGAAAAAAAACGAGGCTACTTTCAGATTACTGATCATGGTCTGTCCCCATTTTTAAACATTATGTACAGACTGAAGCTGTTAAGCATGTTATATTAAGTAGTCCATACCTATCAAGTGAGATTAATATTCAAACATAACATCTGTTGTTTAAGGATTAAAACCCAATTTCAGGTTTTCATCGGGTTTAATGTTGAACTAGACTAATGTTTTTCATCAACCCAATGAAAACTCAAAATTGTGATTTTAATTTCGTTATTTTACTATTTAATTTTCTTAAAAGCAAATTACATGTATACGCATTGAAAGCTAATGTTGTCCCATTGGTTCTTTTTAGCTCCGCCCAGCTGCAAAAGTTTTATATTGGGAATGAAACGCAGTTATTTATATATAGTTCATTTAGACTGATAGCAGTATAGTGCCACCAATGTCCGTTCGTCGTACGGTTCGCCCAACCATCTTTCGTATGTCATGATTTTCAGGTCAAAGTCACTGTTACTAAAAATAAAAAATCGTTGTCAACACTTACCGGCATTATTTCCCCTCCAAATGCAAGTTACACTGATGTCCAGAACAGTGATACTTCAGATGGTTTAGCATTTCACAATTTTCGGGTCAAGGTCATTAAGGGCTGTATAACAAAAATATAACTATCCCCGGAATAAAAACTTCTTCACCAAATCACATGCACTGAAATTCATTTTGTTACACTAAGGGTTGCGGTTATCAGCTTATTCCCTGTGTAATTAAAAAAAAAAAGCCACATAAAAGTTGTTTTTAAGTGTCCAGAAACAGCCACATATTTTTTTCAACTGTTTTTAACCGTCCAAAAAAATTACTAACCCTAAACCATACCGACACTTAACTACCCATTCGTGTGTGCGGACAGGCGAAAATGGGTAACACTATATGCCCCCATTTCATAGCAGCGACAAACAAATTTTTTGTTGAAAACAATTGTTACACTATGGGAACCTTTTTTATAATCAAATGTCAATACATGTACCGAACATACGCTTTGTTACACTAAGGGTTGACACCGCGACCCTTAGTGTAACAAAACCAATTTTTGTTGCACTAAGGGATTGCGGTGTCCACCCACAAAAGGTTTTTGTTACACTTAGGGTTGCGGTGTCCACCCAATAAAGGTTTTTGTTGCACTAAGGGTTGAGGTGTCCACCCACTAAAGGTTTTTGTTACATTAAGGGTTGCGGTGTCCACCCACTAAAGGTTTTTGTTACACTAAAGGTTGTGGTGTCCACCCACTAAAGGTTTTTGTTGCACTAAGGGTTGCAGTGTCCACCCACTAAAGGTTTTTGTTACACTAAGGGTTGCCACAAAACTGTTCCTCTTGAAACAGACAAAAAATCAAATTGCAGCTTTTAACAAGGACTTAGCGTAAAACTAGTTCATCTACCTTTTATGTCTATATTAGGTTAGGGCTTTTCCAGAATTAAATGTATGGGGGGGTCGGACGACAGTATAATTAATATTTTATGCCTGGTCGGTGTTTTCATAAAAAAAAATGATGCCTTGTGGGGTAAAAGTTTATTAAAATTTTATGCCTTGCTGGTACTTCCGTCTCTGAACCGAATTTTTTCATCAAGATCGTTTTTTTTCCCGAAATTTTATACATTTTCTGCCCAGATATTTCCTACCGTCCTATACAAAAACATTAAAATTGTCCTTCCCCATGTACCGTAGCGCTTAGATTTCCAGTCAATATCTCATAGCGTCAAGATTTCAGCGAGCGTCTGATCTTGATCGCAGCAGAAACAGCAGGGGGCTGCATTCAGTTCGGTCAAACGTTTGATAACGTTAGCGTACATATTTTCCTGGACACTGGCTCAACCTCATATTAGCACGCAGTACGCGTTAATTTAAGGGAACCAGGCATTAAACGTGTTTGCTGTTTAATGGTGCTGAACGCAGCCCTGGTCTTTTAATTTACCTTGATTTGACCTACATGTTTGCCACTGACACGCATGTTGTACCGATTGTAATACACAACCTCCAGAGTAACGTTACACGCGACTGCACAGTTGGACACTCGATACACCGGTGTTGTTTATGTTAGAGATTGTCTTCAATTAACTTTTTCATCTCAATCTGATTGATCTTTTTTGTTAAGACCAACATAATATAATTACATCACCCGACAACAACATATGATTTAATTGTTTGTTTGAAATCCACCTTCTGACTTCCCGGGAAGAAAGGTGACACGAAACATATTCTTGGTCGTGAATAAATTATTAACACGAAAATGTACCAGCTAATCAGATGTCGGAATACACTCGTAGCAGGCCGTAACCCCGCCCGTAACCCCGCCTACTCTATTATATTTATGCTGAGATGCCGTGTCACATCATTATCTCATCAAGTAAATTTCACGAATTATATATCAATATTTGACGTATCTGATACGTTAACAAATACTTCACTACGGATATGAGTATACAAATGTGAATACTATTCAAATTCTACAAAAATGTTGATTCAACTCGACGGCGGCATTGCAATAATTGTATGCATATCCCCACTGTTTGTCAGGTGGTGTAAAACGCTAATTTATTCGGCACAAAAAGAAACACTAGGTAATGCAGTCTATTGTGACAAAAAATCTAAATTTGGACATTGCGTCAGCAGTGAAAATAACATCCACATCTCAGATTTGTCATCCCCGCGCTCTACGCCTCATTCTTACCCCAGTGTCTGAAAAAATATTGGGGAAAGGCAAATATTTCTTAGCGGTCGTAAAAAACATAAATTGGACTGCAAAATTGTTTTTGGGCATCCATAACCGGATTGTTTGTCATTGGGTGTGCGAAATGAGGTCAAATTAGATTAAACCTTAATCGATAGTAGGGAGTAAATAACGTCATAATAATGTTTGTTTCACTGTCAGAGTGACGTCATCGGACATTGGCATAAGGCGTTAATGAAAAGGACAGCGTGTTCATTCTGTACATAAAGTTAGGCATGTGTAGTTATAAAGACCACTCTCTTTACAGATTGTATCAATTTAAAAGTAATTATTTTTTTAAAGAAATCAGTGTACTGAAAATAAACATTTTAGAAGACAACTAGTTACAAACAAACACTAACCTTTAATTATTATTATGTTGTTTTTTTCTTCGTTTTTTATCTGTAGTGCCCCTTTATTTAATTCTCGACCTGTGGTAAATTGTAACATAATCACTGGCATATCGGCATTAGATCAAAATTGTAACGTTGGCATACTTCAAAGAAAGTAGGCAGCCGTCCAGACTAGTAATTTTGCAAGTGTTACAATAAGAAAACATTAGAAAGGGGATTTTAGCCTCTTTTTTATTTTTATTTTGTTCATGGTGGTATTTTATCTTAATTAAAATTTTATGCATGGTGGTATATATCACAATTAAATTTTATGCTCTGTGGATAAAAAAAATAAGTGCCCCCCCCCCCCCCCCCCCCCCATACATTTAATTCTGGAAAAGCCCTTAGACTAATTTAGCATTAAGCCCTCATTTTGCAGTTTATTATTAGATTTGAATGATCTAAAAATTCTTTATGTTTATTGTGTTTCTTTATTTAAGGCCATATGTACAGAGGCTGGATTACTTGCTCTCCGAGAGAGAAGAATGAAGGTGACCAATGAAGACTTTAAGAATGCCAAGGAAAATGTTCTGTACCGTAAGAATGAGGGCTCACCTGAAGGACTTTATTTATAAACTTTTGATAAATGGAGATGATTGATGTATCAGTACAGTGCTCTTAAAATATGTGTATGTAGGTTGGAAAATAAAATCTTCTAAGAAAAACACAATATGGGTCATGTTACAAATCTTAGACTGTGTGAATTTATTCAATATTATATGTGATCAATTTAGGTATGGAAGCGGAAGGAGTAAAACCATCATAATAAGTGGTAAACTGACTGTCCAAGTATGCAAAAAGATAGTTTTACCAAAAAACATCAAAATAGTATAAACATGATTTTCTATTTGTTATTTCTGTTTTTTGTTTTCTGCCATTTCTATGACTTTATATATAAAAGAATTTGGCATTGTCAGAAGAATTTTACCTATTAATATCATTGAACTATCTTAAAAAAAACATTTGTTAATAAAAAGAAATTCTGATCATTTGTCATCTGTTGTTTAATGTAATAAAATTGTATGTAAATGACTAGATGTCGTTGTCAATAATTTTAAGCTAACCTGTATCATTGGCTCACAGGTGAACTTTGTGCTCACTGTCAGACAGTTTTCTATCTGTTTACTCTTTTAATATCTTCTCAGAAACAACTTTGATTTTGCTCAAATTAGATCTTGACTAGAACCTACATAGTAGCATAACATCCTGGATAAATATTTGAACTAGCAAAATTGGATGTCACCCTTGAAATAAAGAAAATTGCTTTTACCTTTTATGTGCACTCCAGTAATTGTATTGTCACTTGATTAACTGCATAATTTTAGCCGACCTATGTTGCAAGTCGGCAATAGGATACTGCTTATGAAGTTGCCGCAAGGGTTGAGAAAGTGAATTTTTGTTGGAAAGTAATGTTATGAAATACTATAAATTATTTTTCGTCAAAAAGCTCTCTCCCCCTCATACAATTGTGACAATTACATTTAATGTTATTGTTTAAAACTGTCACGTTTAAGCACTAGTGGGGCTGCAATGGTGACAAAAAGTGAAGTGAATATTAGATGCACATTGACACTTCATATCAATAAAGTTTTGTTGGAACTCTTCGGTTATGAAGAAGCACGGGCAAGATTTTTTTATTAAAACAAGAAATGTCACTGTTAAGTGTCGCATGTCCCCAAAATGGTCATTGAAAAATAACAATATAATTATGTTACAATAGGTAGCGATGTATCCATGAATATAAAGAGTAATGGACTGATGTTTCAGACTAGACATGCAATTTGTTTTTTACATTAAAGCGTGTCCTTGACCTTTCTGTAACCTTGACCTTGACATCTGATGTAATGGTCTTGGTATTTCAACAGTTAAATGCTGCTGAAACATCATCATGACATGCTGATCACTTGTGTCAAGCTATTTTAAAATCCCTAAATGTAAGATAAAGTTATAGATCAATTGTTGATCAATTGAGCCAAGTGCATTTGAAATCCATCCATGTATGATAAAGTTAAAGGACGAACTTGAAATCTCAAACAGATTCAAAGTGTTGTCATACATACTAAAAGTGTGACCTTGACCTTTGAGGTATGGGTCTAGGTCTTACTTATGACACGTCGTCATGTCATCTTGATAAATTGAGCCAAGTTAAAGGCAAAGTCACAGACCAGACACACAATATCAAACATTGAAAGTGTGACCATGATCTTTGAGGAAAGGTTCTGGGTCTTACATGCGACACTTAATTAAGTCATGTTGATCAACTGAGCCAAGTGTTTTTAAAATTTATCCATAGATAACAGACCGGACAAGAAATGTCTAAATGACTGAGTGTTGTCAAACAAAGTTAAATTGTGACCTTGACCTTTGAAATGGGAGTTTGGGTATTAAGTGCAACACGTCGTCATGTTATGTTGATCATTTATAACAAGTATTTATAAAAATCCATCTATGCATGACAAAGTTGCAGGCCGGACACAAAATCTCACACAGACTCAGTGTTGTCAAACTCAAATTGTGACTTGACCTTTGAGGTATTGGTGTGAGTCTTACTTGCGACACATCGTCATGTTATGTTGATCAATTGTAGCAAGTATCATTA
Source organism: Panopea generosa (assembly GCA_029582155.1). Classification (NCBI taxonomy): domain Eukaryota; kingdom Metazoa; phylum Mollusca; class Bivalvia; order Adapedonta; family Hiatellidae; genus Panopea; species Panopea generosa. The sequence goes on along the minus strand of CM055897.1, from coordinate 2,671,837 downwards.
AAATCCATCTATGCATGACAAAGTTACAGGCCGGACAAATGATCTCACAGACTCAAAGTGTTGTTAAACAAACTCAAATTGTGACCTTGACCTTTGAGGTACAAGTGTGAGTCTTACTCGCGACATGTCGTCATGTTATGTTGATCATTTGTAGCAAGTCTTTATAAAATCCATCTATGCATGACAAAGTTGCAGGCCCGACACGAAATCTCACACAGACTCAAAAGTGTATTCAAACAAACTCAAATTGTGACCTTGACCTTTGAGGTATGGGTGTGGGTCTTACTCGCGACACGTCTTCATGTTATGTTGATCATTTGTACCAAGTATCAACAAAATCCATCTATGCATGACAAAGATACAGGCCGGAAACGAAATATCGGATGGATGGAAGGACGGACAGACGCTGCGATTACTATATGCCACCCCAAACATTTTTTTGGGGGGGGCATAAAAATTCGCAGGGCCTTAACTCTTCCAAAAATCAATGGAACTGGATTCATCCCAGAAAGTTTTTGTGTATTCAACTGATGGTTCATGAAAAGCACAAATTTATAAGCATAAAAAAGGGCCACAACACAGTAAATCAAACCGAAACAGTCTCCTGGACAAGCACTTTAATTCAGAAATTGTAATGGGCAGTGACTCGGTCCACATTCATTGAACCATATCACAAGAAAGATATACACAACTAGATCTTCAAAAAAACAAGAGCTATCAGAATGACAGTGCGCTCGACAATTCAAATATTTGTCACAGTTTAGATTTGATTGAGACTGATGACAAATCCAACCAAATAAGAGTTATCTAACTTACAAAGCTGACAAAATTGAGTATGTCTTATAACTGCAACATCTTGTATGAAGTTTCAATCAAATACATGCAGTGACTGCTGAGTTATAAAATTTCCAAGTAAAACAAAGGATTAATTTGCAAAAAAATCTGGCAATAGTTATCAGACTTGATTAATTTAGTTGGGTTTCAGGACTACAAAGCCATTTGTAGTTTCAATCAAATACATTGAGTGGTTGGTATAATATGGACTTGACGGTACTTGCATGCAAAACTTTAATCAGAACTTCTAAGTCAAAGAAGGGCAATTATTTGTATTATATACATGCAAGAGTTATCCAACTTAGTTATTGTAGTAAGGTTGAGACTGGGAAGGCTTGTGTAAAGTTTCAGTCAAATACATTGAGTGGTTGGTAAGATATGGACTTGATGGTACTTGCACGCAAAACTTCAACTAGAATTTCTAAGTCAAACAAGGGCATTTATTTGCATTATATTCATGCAAGAGATGTCCAACTTAGTTATTGTAGTAGGGTTGATGACTAGGAAGGCTTGTGTAAAGTTTCAAGTCAATACATGCAATGGTTACTGAGATAGGAACTTGCATGCAAAACTTTAACCAAGGTGTGACGCCGATGCCTTGGTGAGTAGAATAGCTCTCTTTATTCTCCGAAAAGTCAAGCTAAAAATGAATGGAGAAAGGAAGATATGGAAAGCTAAAAGAAAACAATTCGAATTTTACAAAAAATCTACAATTTATTCAAATGGCAGTTCAGTAGATAAAATGATCCTCAAAAAGTTGGAACAGCACACATTTACACATTCTTGCTTTATAAACAAATGTCAAATATGCAGAGACCAGAAGGTAAATAATATTAGCAGATAATTGTTTAAAGACGGTAAATCGTTTGGTAAAATGGTGATTAATAATAATTTGATGTTTTTTCTCACAGTAAATTACAATAACAGAATTGAGATCATTTAAAGGTTAATCATTTTGGGTAATACATCGAAGTTGACGGGTGCTTATTGTAACAAAGTGCCATTTTACACAATTCTACAAGGGAAAAACCCATACAAGTTTATCACATTTTCTACTATTATAAATAAATACAATGCATATAAAAAAGTAAGTTTTGCTTGAAGCACCATTTCAAAATGTTGACATTTCCTGCCAATGTCTATGATAGTGTTTACAAATTTCTCTCATTTTATAAACTAAATATCATTCCAGATAATAAGGTGAATTACTTAACAGAGATAATGCATGTATTAATGAGACCAAGTTAAATGAGGGATGTGGACACTGACATGACAGATCAGCAACCTTTTTACCTAAAATTTTAATATATAGAAAGATAAACAGCAATAAGTGCACCACATTTCTCAAGTTAAACTTTACTGTATATGTGCAAGATGTACAACAATTGGGTTTAGAGGATTTAGACAGAAATATCTTGTAAATATGCACAGAGTAGACACTAGCACAACATTAATTTCAATATGGGCGACCAGTTTCTATATACAATACCTAGTGTAAAAATCATACAAAATATGACAATCCGATGGTTTGTTATGAAATGGTATTATAGACAAAACACATATTTAAATGATACACAACTTCATGGCCAAATTATGAGCCGTTGATGTTCCAGTTTCTGAAAACGTTGCCAGTATGTGTGTGAAAAAATGTTAAAATGTAGGTCACTTGATATAAATTTCTATAAACTAAATTCTTGTTTGGTGCCTTGTCAACAGATTATGGGTATTGATATGATTTTCTTGCATACAGGATAAGGTAATCTGCATTTTACCTGGAATTAGATATTTCTATCTCGTATCTCACCATAGGGCCGAGATAAAATTCTGTACCGTGACATTGGAACAATCTAAACATAAAATATATGACATAAATAATTCAACGTCTCAAAATTGAGCATTGTCAAAAAATATAATAATTCAAGTTTAAATGATTATTCAATGTGATTGGTATGCATGAAAAAGAATCATTCATCACTATCTTGGTCCACTGGGATAACTTTTCACAGGAACGAAGCTGAACAGCTATCCCTCGGGACGGAATTTTATATCCAAACCTCAAACCCATGTAAGATTCTTATATTGCTCCAATAAATGCAAAATGATGCCCTTTAATTTCAAACATGTAGACTCTTAGAACCTTTTTGCACTATTGGAACTACAGTCAAACCTGTGTAAGCGGCCACCTCTATTAAGCAGCAACATTTGTTATTTCCTATTTCTATGCTTTTAGAGCAAATTAACCTGTATTAAGCAACAACCTGTCTTAAAAGGTCAATTTTGCTCCATCCCTCAACTGGCTGCTTAAGACAGGTTTGACTGTATATGCAAAGTACCTTACACAGTGGTTACCAATAAGAAATAGGTGATGTGTATAGGAGGTATGGACACTGGAATCTCTGCCTCCATGTTTTTATTTCTTTTAATACAAGGCACCTAGGGTTTGGGTGAACTTGATATGGATGTTATTAAAATTTCGTTTGAACACCAACTTCTCAACATTTTGTCCACATAAGTCTGCATAAAATTCAACACACATGAAAATATAAGTGAACACATGCAATTTACATATTTGTTTAACAAAATACTATTTACAATTCTTCAACATCTGACACGTGATGCCATTTAAATATAAAATAAGCTTCAACGTCTAAATGCAGAACTTGGTACTTTATGTGCTCGAGCATTTCTGTCGAACAGAAATCAGCTATCATCTACAACATATATCTACAGATTCATCAAATGTACAAAAAGAAATTATGTAAATTCACAAGAATAAAAAAGAACAGTAAAAGACGTGCCTATATTTTCCATATTGTAAAGCTGGATTTTTAAAAAAAAATCCATGTATTGTACGCTGTAAATAAGCATTTAAAATAAATACTTAGGTTTTGATTTTCATAAAATCATGTCTGTCAATGTACAATAAAGAAACAGCAAACTGTCTATGAGACCAACTCCAATAAAACTGACTTCTTTTCAATGAAAATACAGTCCAACTTGTCCATACGGTCACCCCTTATAAACTGTCCCCTGTTTTTAAAGGCCAATTCAAAACCATCCCATACAAAATTGCCTATATCAAGTTATTTTTCTAAAAAATACTACTCAAATGAACATCTGAACATTATTTGTATTGATAATTATATGCTTACAAACCAAATATTAATTAAATAAGTTGGTTCAGTGAGAAGTTTACCACATATTCAATTAAAAGGGGCCATTATACTGTAAAATTGGACCGTTTATAAATACCGAACTCAGCATGTGTTTGATCATTATGCAGCTACACGCCATATATTTATTTAATATTAGATCCTTTCCAAAATTATTTATTGGAAACTATTATTTTACCGAAGTATATTGGAAAGAGGGTGTAACTCCTGCAAAGTTTTACCCATGTTGACATCTGTCAAACCCAACCTGTGTTTTATAATTATACAGTTACAGATATGGCGCACACACAAACGGATGGACAGGGGTAACACTGGATCACCATTCTATGAATGGCAGGTAAATTTTTATTATGAAGTCCTAGTAGGCAAGAAGACTAGTTGATTTTTTACTTTGAGAAATGTTCCAACATGTGTTTTTAATTTTGAAAGAAACAATGCAATAATAATAATGACTACGAATAAAATGAATTGCTTTGCAAGCAAAATAAATAGTTCATCAAGAAATTATTTTAAACATGGTATCTTTGTTAAGATAAGGAGAATGGTATCTGTAAGTATCCAAAAGGAACATTTATCACATTTAGTTAAAAAATTATATAAATTAGATGGTAACATCTGAAGATGTTGCTTTAATCTAACATATCATAACTGGCTTGCTAAAGATTTAAAATCCTGTCGAAAAACACAATTACGCAGATCAATCCTAGACTATTACGAACACGACCATGTGAACCAGATATGAGCACAAGCTTCTGAACAATCAAATTATATGTGAATTAACAGAAATATGTACTAGTCAGAGCAACAGATAAGATTTTAAGAGTCAATACTACCCCATCATTTTGGTTTCTATTCATCAAAATGAAGATTTCTCTTTAGTTTATATTTATTTATTTTAGCTTGATTGTGATGAAAGCTTAGAGCTTATATGAACCTCTTTCAAGTCCGCTTCCCGGGTAGAACCAATACTAAGTGTTGTTTTGTGAGAGGCATCGAGTCGAGCTTGTAACCTCTGGCTTAAGCGCCCAACACTATCCATTCCACTACAGCCCCAGCTTTTTTCTCTTTGATTTATAGTTTAATTTGGTATATATTTTAGTCCCATTCTGTTTATTCTTAATAATACAGCACATTTCATTATCCACTCATTGAAACATTCTTACTCAACGTGTGCTTCTATACATCTTTTGTTTACTTCAGAATCAACTGTCAGGAGTATAAATCAATATTTTTAACGCGATTTAATCCGTTTCTGTGCAACATGCCGATATATTTTATAATTACCATGAATACTTTATCTTCTGATTTTGTCTTTTTAATCTTTTCCTTACATTTCCTACGTAGCTGGTAGATATTTCAATGCAAGACACTTTTATTTCCATAGCAATCAGATACAGGCACAAGCATGTTATACAGATTAAATATCTAATTTGTTTGGGTTATTTTCCCCTAGCAAAGATTTCAATCAGGAAAATGTGAAGTTATATGCATGCATCTCATAACAAATGGGTTCACGGCTTTTTCTTTGAAGTTTCAATAAGCTTGATTCTTCTTAATTTAATGGTTTTCTATAAATTTTTCTGGGTATTTATGAAAATATGCTTCTTATCTGCTGCCCTGAACTAACAGCTATTTCATAAATAATAACACATCAATTTGTGCTACACGGCACCAGAAACTTATCATCTCTGAATACAGGTGATCTTTCGAGCTTGTGTAACTGCTAACACAAAAACCTCGCAATGAGTGTTAAAATGTAACAGTAAGGGAACATCAATTGAAGTAACATTTCTCCAACAAACATACAACACAACTAGGTCATAGGTCATTATAACCCTGCGTCATATTTGATTGGATACTCAATTACTGTATAAATGAACATTAAAATAGATATAAAAAAAATCCCAATTAACACAATTAAAACAAAACTTTAACTGCAAGTTGACAAAAGTCATTAAATAAACTAAAATACTATCAATAAATACACAGAAAAGCTACAGAAAAAGGTATACATACATCATCACTAACAATTTTATTTTATTCGTAAGATTACAAAAACTTAGTTATTTGATTTCTTAACAAAATCTGAACACATCATACATAAAGTTACAAAAACATACACATTGTTTACAAAAAAAATGCAGAAAAAAACACCACATTTTCAACCTAAAGTACAGAAAATATGCATTTTGTACTAAAAAATGCAGATATTACATCTTCCCTGAAATACTGGATAAAGTGATAAATGGTAATGTTCAATGATACGTTCTGACAAAATATTAATATGGTCTTGATTAACCACTATACACAGCTGACAAAGATATTTTTAATCTGATTTCATTACAGCTGCCTTTTTTGGTGGTAAGAGCAGTATTAACATACTGGGTTTACTCGAGGTGCATTTGGTTTTTAAAAAGTAAACATTGCCAATAATATGTATTCAAGTCGTCCTCTCATCAAACACAAGTGGATATACCGAGTATAAAGACCCGCATGCTTTCAGAACTGCAGTGTTTACTGTTAATAACTACCCAAATGTACATGAATACACAATCAATTTTATCATCAATGATACCCAATACATATACAAGTCTGGATTTATCTTGTCCAGTTTAAAACTGAAATACTTTTCTGATGAAATCTTGTTAAATTATTATTTTTTTTAATAATGATAAATTATTGTCATATTGTTTTTTTCTTTTATAAAGATCAATTCAACCCCTTAGAGCACCAAGGTGCCTTGTGTATATGAAGCATAAAGACACATGATACCATGATGCTCTAAGAGATTGTAAGTATATAAACATGGCCTGGGATTCTGTCTCCTGACATGACAGGCATTATGAACAACAGTTATTGGTGTAGTTCTCCTGATATTCACACGTACGTCGTCTCCTCTGTACTACGACACATCACGCTTCTTCCTCCTCATCTTCCCCCTCTCCCTCATCATCCTCACCGAGGTCTACCTCACCATCATCATCATCTCCATCAACACCCTCAATATCATCATCATCGTCCTCATCATCATCTTCACCATCAAAATCACCATTACCGGCCATGTGGGCACGCTTCACCTGAAAAGGAAAAACCAAACTGTGTAGTGAGCAGATTGACCTGGTTAGCCAGGCTTTAGGTCAAAGGTCTACATGAATGTTGGCATGATGATAAGCGAAAGTGACTACTTTTTATTTCTTAAATTTCATTTTTTGAAGTTACCAATATAAAAATATATTGTTGACATTGTATTATGTCACCAAACAATGCTTCTGTGAAGATATAGGCAAAATCATTTTTATTTAAAAAAATAAAAATAAAAATTATTAACATGTGTCCCCTAATTGAACCCTCAGGGCGGGGTCATTTTCAACACTAGGGACACCATTTGAACAAATCTAACAAACTATAGTTGGTCATCATAACTACATAAACATTTTGAAAATTTGTTGGGCTGTTCATGAGAAGATTTTTTAAGTTTTGGACTATTTTTAGTAACAGTGGCCATCTTGAATTTCTGATAAAAAAAAATCTTCTGTATAGTCTCCTATGCAATAGAAACATCCTTGTGAAGTTACAGTTTAATTGGCCTTGTGGTTTCAGAAAAGATGAATAAAAAATAGAGAATTTTCTGTTTTCCCGTAGTATCCCAATGTAAAATTTTAAGTCCCCTTACAGGGCCCTTATAAATTTTAACCCCTAAATTCTTATCTGAAATCAAACCCCTACAAATAGGAATAATTTATGCCAAATATGAACAAACCTGACATACCGGTTCTTAAGAAAACGATTTTAGTAATTCCCAATTTTTACCCTTTTGGGGCCCCTCCTGACTCCTTAAGACAGTGGAACCCAGTCATTTTTACAAATCTGAACCTCCTTCACCAAACAATGCTTCTGTGAAGATATAGGCCAAATCATTTCCATTTAAAAAAATCAAAAAAAAATCATGACATGTGTCCCCTAATTGAACCTTTGGATAGGGTCATTATTAACCCCAGGGACACCATTTAAACAAATCTAACAAAACTATAGTTGGTTATTATTACTACATAAACATTTTGAAAATCTGTTAAACCGTTCATGAGAAGATTTTTAATTTTTGGACTATTTTTAGTTATGGTGGCCATCTTTAATTTCAGATTGAAAAAAAAAAAATTCTACTGTATAGTCTCCTTTGCAATAGAAAAATCATGTGAAGTTACAGTTTAATTGGCCTAGTGGTTCCAGAGAAAGTGCTGCTAACAGACAACGGACAACGCGCCATCGCATAAGCACTTCTGGCCTTTGGCCAGTAGAGCTAAAAACAACAAACAAGACTAGCAACTATATATCTATGATTGACGACTTTTAACAACACTCATTGCTCAAACCAATGTCAGTTGTGGAAACACGCTGGTACTTACTGTTCTGTTGTATTCCTCCTCATCCTCATCATCTTCTGCAAACAGATCGTTGAGGTTATCTATCACTGGGAAGTTCTTCCTCACTTCTTCATCAATCTCAATACCACCTTCCTGTTCTATAGACCGGTCTACAATCACAGCCTGGAGACCAGCTTCACAAGCTGCCGTGGCCTCTAGAAATATATCAAACTTGTGTAACAAAATAATGAAATCTTGTGAAACAAAACAGACAAACTATTTAACATTTACAATAGAATCTCATATGTTGATATCTGTTAAAACAGAGAGAAAAAAATTCTGACACAACAAAACTTTGACTGCAAAACAGAAATCTGATCTATGAGAACATGGATGTGCTTTCTCAGTGGCAACTCAAGTTTAAGTTTTTGAGTACTAACTCGTACTTGCCTTTGTCTGCATAAAATTGATAAATCTTGTTACTAATCATTGCTAAAAAAGTCCACATTTTGATATGTACATTACTATATATTTGATAGATATGTACGTTACTATACATTTTGATATGTACGTTACTATATATTTTGATATGTATGATACTATATATTTTGATATATACGTTACTATACATTTTGATATGTACGTGACTATATATTTGTACTTGATGACAGCACCTTGAGAAACATACCGTATATTCCCTTATCAATGCCTCTGGGGGCGTTACATTTTACAAGGTGGGGGCGTTTATAAAAGATAAAAAAAAGCAAATATAACAACAGTTAAAAATACAATAAAACCAATAAAGCTCTGGAAAAAAACGTATATCCAGTTTAAATCCCCGAAAGTGGTTCAGAATAATTTGAGAGTGAATGAAATAATCGACATAGGATGAAGAAAAAGCTGAAAATCTGTATGAAATTACTATTCTGCGTACTGGAATATCTGAATTTATGGTCAGTGTAATCTTCACTTTAAATCACTTGGACGCTTGCTCTTATCAACGTAGAACAATGAGTTCTCAGCGTACACAGACTAACCACATGTTTTAATCGACAGACGGCATTTTTACTAGTTTTAAATGGCAAATATATATTGGGAATATTTATGTATATTTAACCAAAAGTGATTAAGTGGTCACCCAAGATATAAACAATGGGTTAGAGAGTTCAAAGGTGATAAACACTCCACTAATTGTCTGTGTAACAAAATAAGTGATCTGGGAAAGATGGGCGAATACGCACTCAACTCGCATACGTTTTATTGTTTAATTTTCAAGAAAAATAGGTGGTGGGGGGGGGGGGGGGGGGGGGGGGGGGGTTGTTTGATTAAGCCTATGCACGATAATTATCGTTATCTTGCGCCAAACTTAGATAATTGTGCTGTAACACAGACATAATAAAAAAACTATGACCTCAGGAAAACATCCACACAACTTTCAGCTTATGTTAAGTACGGTCAAATCCGAGTGGTTTCATCAAAACATTTCAGGTTATATATGGCATATCTAGTTTTATTGATGGAGGAAGACCTCAGAATGAGTCTGAGTAGAACCACTGTCCTTGCGTAACTGGCAAACTTTCTTACATAAAGTTTTTGGACAGTGGGACTTGAACCTTAGTGATGAGAGGTAAGTGGTCTTGAGAAAGTGCATTAAACCAATGGGTCAGAGAGGATAAATACATACATGTATATATATATACACAAGACTGTGCCTTGAGCACTACTTACAATAATAAATATATAATTATGAAACTGTTAGTCAAGATGTGTGTATTCCTCTCACATCAAGATTCCAATTTCTTCAGTAGTACCATCAACAATAATTTATGAAAGCTATGTAACTGGTATCCAAGTAAGTGTATATTTGAAATATATACCTGCAGGGTTATCTGTTAGAAAGAGAATTTCATCAGCTTCCAGACTGCCCTCGGGGTCAACTTCTTTTTTGATTTTCTTGTAACTTTCTGCTTCATTCTTTGGACCAGTTTTAGTGTCAAAATATCCACTAAACAACTAAAAAAAATTATATGACATATGATTAATTTCAGACATGTAATTTGAGTGGGCTTCAACACCATTTTCAACAATACATTACCACATATATATATATATATATATATGGCAGCTAGTTGGAAGAAAGCCTCAGAATGAATCTGAGAACAATCACCTTCCATTTACAAGTATAAACTGGCAAACTTTCTGGCATATTCTTACATGTATAAGAGGTGAGAATGGCGAGCGGTCTTGAGACAGCACCTTGGACTACTACATCACATAAAACCTCCAGCAATGACACTGATAACATTTCTACAGCATGCTTTACCTTTTTGTACAAATACAGCAATGAAACAAACCAGGCCCCGAGACTATAAAACTTTGTTCATGCTCAACTCAAATAGGCACTTGTCGCACTTTCCAGGATTCATATAAAAACACGAAATAAAAAGCAAACATTTTACTCAGTCTGAAATTTTAAGCATCAATGCAGATATGAGGTAGGTTACAGGTATTTATTTTTATTTTGTTACGAGTTTCATTTTAAAATTTAAAAATCTTGGACCATGGTCTAATAAAATGCTGTACTGTGACTACAGATGTGTGGGGGAAATAAACAAAAACCCTTTGAAGTGACAACTATCCTTCCAGCATGATAAATTATTTACATCACCCCTTTCTCAACAAATTCAATCAGACTAACATACATAGCAGGTTTGTGAATGCTTAATTATACTAATTCATTTATCTCAATTGTGAAAAAAGCTCAGAGCTTCTATGAAACACTTTTGAGCCCCCCACCCCACTCCCCCGAGTAGAACCCGTACTACTGAGTTATCAGCGTTGTTTTTAAGAAGCCATATGGATGAGTCTGGGATCGAGCCTGTGACCTCTGGCATGAGTGGCCAACACTTTATCCACTGCACTGCCACTTAACCTTGGTGAAGAATAAAACAACAGTTACTGTACAATTAATCAACATGTGCATCAATCTATGTCATATACTGGTTTAGTAACACATTCAATTTGAATTTCAAAACATGTAGTTAGATCAATATTTTTTACCTCTGAAATATTCCCCTCGTTTGAGTGAGTAAACAACAACTTCTGTGCCTCTACACTTCCTGATGAGTAAATATATAACTTAAATTCTTCATCATGCAACTGTTGTAGAACAGGATTTACATCTTCAAATAACCTGAAATAAATAGATCAAATTAAGAATCCCTGGGGCAATGCATGTTTCAAAAGGGGAATGTTTAGTCAGATAAATTTTTTTTTGATTAGCTAGAAACAATCTTGCAATTGATAAATGCTTTACAAACAAATACAATTACAAATACAGTTCTTTTTACTGATAACAATGTTTTAGCCGACTTAGCAATCAAGCTTAAATTGTATTGTTTATAATAAAGTATGTAAATAAAACTTTTCATTTTATAAAATGTCAAAAACAAGTTGCTATCTAGACTAAACAAGATCTGTCAGAAGACAACAAAGCTCAACTCTGGGTGTCTAAGTCCAATAAGGGCCATAACTGTGCCAAAATGCAATCCAGAGTTACGGTTCTTGTTTCTGTGTGTTCCTTTGATGATGGTGAACACACATGTGAAGTTTCATTCACATTCAATGAGTGGTTGCATAGATATCTTAAACTCAAACGCAACTAAATGCAATGTTTTAACCTGGGTGCCTAAGTCCAAAAAGGGCCATAACTGTGCCAAAATGCAATCCAGAGTTTTGGTTCTTATCTCTGTGTGTTCCATTGATGATGGTAAACACACATGCAAAGTTTCATTGACATCCAATGAGTGGTAGCATAGATAACTGAAACTTTAACAAAAGTTTAACCTGGGTGTCTATAGACGCCGCCACCGGGGTTATGACAATAGCTCTCCTTGGATTTCGTCCCGGCGGTTGAGCCAGCGTGTAAATCTGCATAGATCAGATTGGAAACTACGCAGGTTCATTCGCTTGCCCCTCTCTGAATATTTCAATAGTGACGGGCATTCGTTTGCCGATGTGATTTTACACTGCACTGATCATGACCCAGATTGGACTGACAAGCAACGCAAAGATCGTGAAACTTATTGGATTAGAAGATTCAATACCCTTTATCCATTAGGTATAAACGAAAGCGATGGTTCTGCATAATTCGGTATGTTTGGATATACTGTATTTTATATACATACGTTCCAATAAAACTGTTCTTCATTTCTCTTATTGGTGTATGCGGCGCAATCTTTTTTTTTTTTTTTTTTAATAATACCAGTTGTATTTTTGACGTTTAAAATAAATGTCGTTGTTTTATATACTTACGACGTCATAGCGCTAAAGATTACACGATGTTGTGTGACGTCACACCAGAGTGACGTTTTCTTTAATAACAACTTTGCGCTTCACATTTTACTCAGCACAGTTTGAATTTTACTGGCGTATTTCACTGAAAACACGGTATTTTTCTTATAAATTTCACAATTTGTTTTATATTTTTGTGAAGTATATACATCATAATTTGTGAACGTTTTCACAATTTTATTAATTTTTATTGTGATTTTTTCACACTTCCATATTTTTATCATCGTAATCGTTTGACATCATAACATTATCATCATTCATATTTTCATTTTCATCCCCTGAAGAAGGAATAATATATATTCTGAAAGCGCTCGGGTTTTTTAAAATAAATTTAAAGAATTCAGTATTGTTTGGGTGTATTAACTAATTTTTAAAAATTAATTTATTATCTCTCCCATACTATTACCTTCACACCCTTGTATCACTCCGTGATCCAATACTATTGAAAGGAAAGGATCTTGTTAGGTGTATTTCTATTCTCCTTTGTATATATATATATATATATGGATCCAACCACTGGAGCAGCTAATTCTAATACAATGTTACAAATAATTAATACAGATTTTCACACAGTGACAACCATCAAGGTTTATTTAGGCCATCCTTAAAAAATATATTGTTTGCTGTACATTTAAATCTGTTGATGATTTTTGTTCATGTTTCTTTAAACTATGCAAAATCAAAAGTTGACTTTTTTTTTTTTTAGCTACCTACTTACCCACATGAAAAATAATGGGTTTGAGCACAGCAAATAAATATTTTTTTAAGGATAGCCTTAATGATGAAGCAACAACATATTTCTTACAAGATGCAATAAGTACATGAAGTAGTAGGAACATGTCAGAAAACAAAAAATATCAGGATGACAAGACACATACTCTCCTACAACTTTCTTTGTTTTGTACGCTTCTCTCCAAATGTGTCCCTGGAGTTGCTTCAGTTCTGTTGACTTTCTGTCAGCACCCATTTGACATTTAATGTTGGCAACACAGGCTTTAATCACGTCATCTTTATTGTCATCTGATGCTGTTGGTATTTCCGTCACGTCTTTACCCTCTCCCTTGTCTTTAGAAGCCTTTAGAAAAAGAAAAAATGTAGAACTCAAGTTAATTTCAGAATATTACTTTTACAAGTTTTAATAACAAACACTACATACTGTAATGTTACTGTCTACTCTTAATAAATATCATGTTCATTTTTTATTTTTTTATTTTGTTCCGACTGGTTGTAAATCCCAAAATACCGGTAACATCAATAAAAAAAATGTTTCAATTGGCAAGATTGTCATCCTAAGGGCATCCTTTGCTGTGCTCCGACCCAGTATTTTTCATGTGGGTAGGTTGGTAGCTATTTTTTTTTTTCCTTAATTTTTATTTAACATAGTCATTTTAAAGAAAAAAGGACAGAAATCATGAAAAAAGTGATTAAACACTTTGAAAGTCAATAAATAAGTTTGGGTAGCTGCAATTTTAAGTGAGTAGGTAGGAGCACAGCAAACAATTTATTTTTTAAGGACAGCCTTATGGTAATAATGGTTGTTTCCAGTTGGCCAACCATCCCTAATTTTTACTGCTGAGCCTTATTTTATTTTTCCAATTTCCAAAAAACTGGCAGTCACTACATTATACCAGATCAGCTTGCTTTAAGCATTACTAGTTCCTTGGAAGAAAAAGAAGAAAATCCTACCTACATACCCATAATTTTCCAGGGGCTTATCAGAAATTATCATATTTTCTAGCCGAAGTGGTGTCAGAGAGTATCAAGATAAGAAACAGAATGTAACAAAAGGAAACAAATCCAAATATGTTTCGTAAAGTTTAAAGCAATAGCAAATAAGTTTCTATAACGCTATACTCATATATAACGGTTCCACAACACTTTCTGTGGGATGGAAAGCGCAAAAAACAATATGTCACCCAGTGACGGCGAGACATAACCAGTTCATTTAACAGGAAATTATTGAAAACAATAACACAGTGCAACATAATTGATTAGATAATGTAGATATTATAGAAACTTTTCCGTAACTTTATCATTTTCTTGCACATCTCCTTTTTTTTTATTAATTTTTTAAGAGTAACTTCTCCCTCAAGTTTAAAAACAGTTTGAGCCATATTAGACATGAAAAGAATAACAACATTGACATATATATGTTTATTACCAGATCTCTAAGAGCGGAGATGTCACATTGTGTTTCTTCTTCCTCGTATCTTGTGGTGAGATATGTTTCTACATTGTCAGTCACATACGGAAAAAGTGTGTCCTACAAAGTAAGAAAAATTTATTGTTTATTCAGTCAGTCTTAAATAAAATCCATACATATATATGTATTCATTTACCTTTTTTTAATTATGCATTTTTCTCGCTCTTCATTTTATGAATATCACATAAAATGTTCAAATGTGATTAAAAATCCTGCCAAATGCCGATCTGACAATAATATCTGGATTTTGCGCTCAATTTCGGTCATAGCCTGTATTAAGCAGCCACCCAAGGGATATGGCCAAATTGCTGCTTAACACAGGTGGCTGCTTTATATAGGATCCATATTTTTACTGGGAAAACTGAAGTCATGATGTTTATTGAGACAGATATAAAGTGATCACACATGCATGGTACATGTACCATGCCTGTAAGTTGTTTGGAATTATGTACTGGGGATAAATGAGAAAAATCAACAGGAAGAAAATATTTGAACTGACAGTATTTTATACAGAAGTACATATGAATAGATAAATTACTTATGTTATTTAATTAAAATATGTCTCAATTTAGCATAAAAATAAATCAGTCTGATTGTTTCATTTAGCAGACACTGTACAATCCAGTAAAAAGTGTAGCTTGTATTCTTGTATTCTTCCATTATCTCGCGGTTACGTTACATTATGATTCTATGTTTTATCAACACCTTTTCCGAAAATTCAGATGTTTAAACACTCTTACATGTTCATCCAAAGCAGAAAATGTGTATGATATGCTTTGAGTCAATAGCATTTTGATATGAAAAAATAATGTTTTTCCATTGCTTTCATATCCACTTTCATAGCCAATAAAATTTCATTTAATTATAATTTAAACAAACTGACCAATTGCAATTATCTTTTTGATCTGACCCAGTTCAATAATTGTGCATAAACACCTGAGTGAAATTTGCTTCCAATGTGTTTACACGCAACATAAATCTAAATTAAATTGCTTATAAGACTGTAAATACATACTCTTGCTTCGAGTAAAGTGGTGTGTTTTATAACAGAAGCAGAAGCGTTAATTGAACACAGGATTATACAATATGATTGGAATAGCGGCCAGCCTAAAGGTGTGATCGTTAAGTGATATGGGTTGGCCGCTTCATCTGACCAATCTGAAATAGACTGGCGGCGTTAAAGAGATAACCATTTAATACATGTACTTTATATAGGCAATTTACACAGGGGGATTTTGAAGTGGCCGCTTAACACAGACGACCACAAGGACAAGTTAAACTGTATATTAAAACTTCTTACTCTTGATCAGGTTCTCTTACTCAATATGCCAAGTCAAAAGACATATACCCGGCAGTCACATAAAAAATTACATAAAGTAATGGGAGTGGGGAGGAGGATTTTTTCCCCAATGTTGTCATTTTATGAAAATAAAAAGGGTTGGGCGGCATGAAGATTAAAGGTCGGGCGGAGATGACAATCTAGCAATTAATTTTAATATGGCCTTATGGTGAAGATTTGTGGCATGCCATTTCAAAATTTTGTCAAGAGGTTTACATAATATGGTGTGGACACAAAACATTACACCTATTTCTGACTTTAAATCTCTAAGTATGGCTTAGACTGTTGACCCAAAGATCTGGGTCTTGTGTACGAAACAGGGGCTTATCATTTTGAATGTTTGTGTAAAGTTATTTCAAATTCTGACATGTGGTTTAGAAGGTATGATGGAGTCAACATGAAATATTGTACCTATTTTAGCCCTTGAAACTCTTAAGTGTGACCATGACCTTTGAGCTAACACCTTAAATCTTGTGCATGACAAGTTATCTGATTATTGTGAACATTTTGTACCATATTTAAAACTGTCAAGTTGTTTACAAGATATGGAGCGGACAATTTTTTTATATCTATTTTGAACCTCAAATTGTGCCTTGACCCAGGGCTGGAGCTGGGCTTTGCCATTGGCGCAAAAAAATCAAAAGTGGCGCAAAGGAATTCCATTTGGCGAAAGTGTTAAATTTTGGGGTTTTCCAATACTATTTTCATACTCCGTGGACTAGTTTACACTCTGACTGGTTTCAAGCGCATTAACGCAAGACAGTCTTTAAAAATTGATACACAGTCCAGCCGCGTGTAAACAATCCTGTGTTCAATGGAGTGTTTGTCGACGGGAGGTCGGTATAATCCCCTGTTAATTACTCCGATTGATCAGATAACAGAGATTTACAAACAGCAATTAAAATGAAATTGCTTAATTGGAAAACTGACAGCTCTTAGTTATATTAAAGAAATTTTACGGCATATAGTCGGCTCAGATTGATCGTAGTACAAATATTGTTGGCAACTAAAATTTATGAATTTGGTAAGTAATTATGATTGCATATTTGAGATTTTTGCCTATAAAGTTAATGAATAATTATCAGTTTCCAAACAAAGGGATTATATGTCATCTGTATACAAATGAAGGGAAATATTGTTGGTTTGTCAGTGGTCAAAATGGGTTCTAATCGTCCGTTTGATACTTTTCTAATGCCTCCTGCTAAGAAAACTGAGCTAAATTCCCCACCTCGATATTTCAAAGATAATTGGAAAGTTGGTCACTCGTGGCTACGATATGATCCTGAGTCAAAATTAATGTTTTGTGATTTGTACATCAAAGTTCAAAATTCAAATTCATTCACTTCTGGTTTTTCAGTAATGAAAAAAGAATCTGTCACCAAGCACGCAGCAAGCAAATGTACAGTACATTAATATGTACATAGTAAAAATGAGTCTCTTTAAAAAATCTGCATAACTTATTCTTTTATATTGCTTGCTATTCTTTTTGGATATTTTATTGTTTAAAAAAAATGTGACTGGACTATAACAAAAATAAAGAAATAATATGATATTTTATTGACCATATACCTTACTCAACTTTCTAGTGTTTTTTTTTGTTTGTTTTAGATCATGGTAATGCAGTTGCAGCATCAAAGCAATCTGTGTCAAAGAATGTAGCTAGACAAGTTGTTTGTTGTTATAGACGAGTTGAATATGTTGGAAAAATTTACTGCTCAATAAAAAGTGTATCATGTATAAGACTTGTTTTGTTATGTAAATAAAAAAGTGTGCTGTTATAAATAAAATAAACTTTCATTAACATTAGAACATCACCATTAATAAAAGTTCCACAATATGGTGTATGGTGACATATTTGATTCTGCATTATGTTGTATTAGGAACTTGAAGGATATTACTTTTATGTGAAAAAGAATAACAATGAAAAATCAAAATAAAGTTGTTTTTAATTTTACAAATAAAAATGTACATTTAAATGTGTCTTTGTTTATTGTTTCCTTTTACACATTATCCCAAAATTAGACAGTGCAGTTACTGCTTGTATCAAGATTATACTTCTTAACGCTCGCAGTATTTAAAAAAGTAGCGCAAGGAAATTTTGAGGCAGAGCCAGCCCTGAGACCCTAGTGTTTTTTGTTCACCTTTTTTTTAGTTGTCACTGGGTCATATTACCACTGGCAAAAAGTATCTTTTTCGCAATTGAGTGGTCAAAATCCCAATTGAAAGGTTCAATAATTGTAGTGAAACTTGCAATAATTTCTTGATAAAATGAACAAAGTCTTCCCCATTCTGAATTAAGTATGAAATTGTTTCTTCCATTAAATGGTCAGTTAATCAAGTGCAGAAATTTTTATGAAGTTAACAAATAAGTTAAACACAAAAGTTTTCCCAATTTTAATGAAAACGCTGCTAAAATTCCCAATTCAAGCGTATAGGTCATCTGCTCAAAACGGTGAGAAAAAAGCCACTGAAACTTTGGTCTTGTGCCCAGCATGTCTGATTATGGTGAATATTTGTTTCAAGTTATGCAAAAAACTTGTCAAGTGGTATACAATGTGGAACCATGAAATTTTGAAACTATTCCAGATCATAAACCTATTGGTGTGACCTTGACCTTTGAGCTACAGAACTGGGTGGTGCATATTCAACACACATAGTGGTGCACATTTGTACCTAGTGATTTAAAAATATGTCAAGTGGTTTACAAGATATGGAGAATATCCCTTTACTTCATATAGACGCCTTTGGACACCTCTAATATAGACACCTTTGGACATCTGATATAGAAGGCTTTTGAATTATTGGGTGAATTATGTTTATATTAACTGACAAAGTGGAAAACAGTGCAGGAAGTGTTCAGATTGCTCGTTATGAGCAATCTGAACTCTTACTGCACTGTTTTCAAAGGCCTTCTGTGATTGGTATCTATGGAGTAAAGGGATATGCCAAATTGTTTGCTATTTCTGACCTTGAACCTCAAGTGTGACCTTGACCTAGGTTTTGCACCAGACACATCATCTAATAATGGTGAACATTTGTGCAAGAATATTTCCAAATTCTGAAGTGGTTTACACAATATGGAGTGGACACAAAATTATGTACCTATTTCTGATCATGGACCTTTAAGTGTGACCTTGACCTTTGATCCACAGACTTTCATGAAAGACATCATCAAATTACAGTGAACATATGTGCAAGATTATTAAAAAATCTGTCAAGCTGGTTCATGAAATGGAGCAGGCATCAAATTTTGTACCTTTGTCTGATCATGAATCTCTGTGAACTTGACCTTTGAGTTACAGACCTACATGCGCGCATCATTTGAATGTCTTCGTCTCATTATAGTGAACATTTATGCAAAGGTACCATTAGGTGGCACCATAATGATTTTATTCATATTTTTTTTAATCAATGACTGAATATGATAATTTTGGTACCAGAGTAAAGCTGATCAAATTGTTGACAATTTTTCAAATAACAATCATTAAATAATATGCTCATAAAATCTAAAATTACATTACGAATCTAAAATAAAGCAATAAATGAAAGGACTAAAGGTCCTAAGAGGCGCCATTTGTTTCTTTGTTTGGATATTTAGTCATGGCTATGCCACTCTAGGGTTAAAGACGATCAGTTAACCCAACTTCTTTTTCCTGGGATCCTGTGTATTTTGAAAGAAATATAAATTTCATAAAAGTTGACATTAATGTAGTTCAAGTCTTGAAACATCCCTAATAAATGAAACTATAGTGACCTATGCGCCGACTTTTGGGATCCAACTTTTTATGGTGCCAACTTTTATACCTGATATCTCAATTTTGTCACTATCCGGAGAGCGATCTCCTGGTATTTTCGTATGTTTTGCTTCAAACAAATTTTTTCATTTATTTACATAATAAACTGTTTCAGTTTGTGATTTTATCCTATCTTTGTTGAAATTAGATGCCGAGAGAACCTGTTATGATTGCAACTGTTTTGTTTACTTGTAAAATGCCCTCAATAATACACTACGATTAAAATTAGTTTGACGAAAGAGGTGATCTTCCAGATTCTCCACGATTTTATTACGTACATAACATTACATTTGCTTCAAGAATTTTTTTCATTTTTGCTATGCAATATGCTAATTAGTATGGACACTCCTTCGTTTCAACCTTCATGGTAAATAGCAATGATACTAATGAGATGCCAGAAAATCTCATATAAGGTCCAAAAACGCCTGACAGTTTTTTTTGAAAATCCCCCATTCTTGGGTCAAAGTTCATCTCCATTCTGCTTCCAAACTGTATATTTTCCCAAATGTTAGAAAAAAAAATTCCCCTCAAAATTAAAAGAATAAAACAAGATCTATATTTGTTTTTATGGTGCAACTCCAGTTTAATCAGGGTTTCCCCCAGAATTTATAAAGCATGTTGCATGCGACATCCCTTCAAAACATTTGGTTGATTAACGACATCCCTTAAGTGGCCCGACATGTCTTCCAAACCATTGCAACTACCGTTAGATAATCCCATTAAACAAGCCCATCAGTAATTAAACAAGTGATCCTGTTATCAATTGACCTATTTCACAGACTTGGCAATCACTCGCAAGTGTGAACTGGAGGTGTGTACAGGTAAGCCAGTCAGAATGAGTCATTTGAAGGTTACTCCGCTTCAATATAGAAAGCGGTGTCCTGTGAAATTTCTTGATCCGAGATTGTTTTTCACAAGATATAAAATCGACTACTGACCAAGGTATTGGCATTACCTTTCAATTAATTCATTTACCTCCCAATCACGTGAAGTCTATGTAGTATGTAAGCAATCGATCGGAACGAAACACTAAATAAAGTGTGTCACGACAATTTCTCAGATCAAGACAACTAGAAATCGTTCGCAATGTATAGTAAGGGCTTTATGCAAGTAAGCAAAACAATGACATCATAAAAGGGTTTTCTCAGCATCTTATTTCAACAAAGCTAGAATAAAATCCCCACTTAAAATGGTTTATTTGTACAATAATAAATTGAAGAAAAATATGAAAAAACACTTCGATGTTGCCTAACGGATGTTAACAAATTTGAGAAACCCGGTCGAAAGGTCGACTCCTTAAAAAGTTGGATCCTTAAAAATCGGTGCATCGGTTATAGCGGTTCCGTTTATTATGGATGTTTAAGACTTAACTACTGTTTCCTTTTATAAAACTTATATTTATTTGAAAATACACTGACACCTAATGAAAATAACAGAATCGAATATATGCAAATTTCTCAATTGTATTTACTTTGAAATATGACAAGTTTTATAAACACTCCTTTACTATATTTTTATGGCAATAATATTCTAATATTGGGTAGAAACATATATTTGAAATGCACATTAATGGATAGCTGGATACCCCCTGCTTCTCAGCATCTCATTTCAACAAATAAAGTTCCCACTTAAAACGAATTAAATTTTTAACATAGGCTTAAGCATTTTCGTTCATTGGAAATACCCGGATGTGGTGACGGTCAAAATTTGGTTACTGTGGTCCCTCTTATGCAAGATATTAAGGGGATAGAGAAAAATAGAATTTTATAGAACAATCTATTTGTGTTTACTTTTTCAAAATTGGTATTCATTTGGAAATACACAAATACTATATGAAAAATATAATTGGCTTCTATATTGAATCAAACATTATAAATTGTAACATTCAAATATAACTAGTCATCAAGGACTTGCATAGAATAGGAAACTTGTATTGGATAGGAAACTTAATGTTGATGAAACAGCACATAAAAGATTAATTATTTGGCTATATATTGAAGCTTGAAGGAAAATTGTAGTTATTTTAGCTGCAGTATAGATATTTTGTCACAATTTTATCAAAAGTGTTTCAGCAATTTTAAACACAAATTTCTGGGAATGGTATCGTTTTGATGAGAATATCTCTCTGCAATGCAAAAATTTTGAATATGAATGGAAGTTAAGATAATTGAAAACGAGATATTGTGAGATTTTGTGTAAATACTAAATACACGAACGTTCACAAAATCTCAATCAGTTGCCTTTCCTTCTCTATATAATTCCTTGCTAGTCATCCATTAAAAAAACTTTAAATTTCTTTGTATTCATTTTATTGCAGCAATATTTTAAATAGAAACACATCAGCACAGGAGAGGATACCCCTCCCTTACCCACCCGCCCATTTTTAACAACATGCCTTAAAAAATTCCTGGGGGTAACTCTGTTAATAATAATGCAAAACACCAGCATACTTATAATTTGAATTTAATCCCCTTTTTTATAACTGCAACACTTTTTATCCCCCCCCCCCTCCCATTGAAGGAACACGCCCCTCTACCCCTACCTCCCCATCCAGTAAATCTAAAAAAAACAAAAAAAAACTGGCAGCATACAAAGGAACTTATTAAAAACTTTTGAGACGACCCCTCTTTTAGACCGATGCTTACGTTTAGTGATTTATCGGTAATGGGCCGATGACACTCGAATTTAAACTTAAATCTCTTAAAGATGCATCCTATGCAACAAATAACAGAAATAAATATCTTGGGTATTGTGTTTATAAGTACTGTGCATTGGAACGGCACAACGGACCGACGCGGAAACACATGTGATGCTATTTTTCCAAACATAAAATTATTTACCTTTACAAAATTTATTGGCGCGATGGTTCCTTCTATATCCAGCAGTAAAACTTTCACTCCTTCCAAAAATGATTCCGCTTCTTCTAACGAACGTTTTTGCTGTGGAGGCATCTTGAAATTGAACAGATAACGCCAAAACAAAACAACAAACTTCTAAAGATGCCGGTTAGGCTAACAAAGAATGGCTGTGCTTGACAGGTGCTTGTATTTGAACAACAGATGGCGCTCAATCAGCCTCAATTATAAGCTGTCTGCTCTTCGCTCAGTACATACGTGTCCTATAACTTTTAGTAAAAAAAACTTTAAAAACAAATATAGACATTACAACTGAATTCATTATAATTCGTGAATATTGAAATTTTATTATTTTTGTTTAATCATAAAATAAATAAATACATAACTTAACCTGTGTAACAGTTGTTTCAACAAACTAATCTAATATATACGTGTAAAGGGAAAGTGAATGTAATGGCAGAAAACGCTGTCATTTTTTAACCAATGAAAATGCTTGTTTTATCGAAATTAGGCCGATTAAAAAGATCCACCATTGATGTGGGGTGCACTTTACCGGCGTTAAAAAGTGATTTTAGTACCCATTTTTACTGGAAATAAACATAGCAGTGGTTTGTATGAAAAACATTTATTTTCGTTAAGGGATAATTTAATGTTATAAGTTATTTCGATAGCCATGTCGTCCATTACGTGCGCAACCGATCTTTACATTTGACGGCATGTGTCAAATTTCCTGGAGCTTCTGAAACCTGTTGACGTGGAACCTTATTTTCTGCTAAACTCAGCATATTCTGTTATAGAATCCAATAAATTTTTCATGTACGTTGTCTCCAACCAGCAGCTATTCACTAGAATGTTGAATTGGAACAAATAAGCATCTTATTTAATTTTTTTTCAGAATTATTTTCTAGTGAGGCACAGGAGGGGAGGGGCGTGGTGAAGCCAGTTTTGTTGAATTATTTTGCAGTTACATAAATGTACCAACTGAAGTAATTTTGCAATACAGCTATTAACAATTAACTTTATTTAATCATGGAGCTTCAAGTGGTTTTGATTGGTGCTGTCGTCTTTGTCATATCAGCTGTTCTCATATATCTGATATCAGCATTTACAATGAAAGAGAAAACATTTGAAGAAGTTATCGCTGAACAGAGGCGTCAACAAGAAGCAGAAATTATGAAAGCCAAATCGGAGAAAAAAGCAGATAAAGATGTAAGGAAACGCTACAAAAAGAAAGAGAAAGTTAAAGGAGATAATTCCCCAAAAGTATCCATTTCCGAGTCTGAAAAGGAACCCAAAATGGTTAACATTGAACTTGAGCCGGAAATAATTGAACCAATGGAAGATAAACCATTAAAGACGAGCAAGAAAAAGGACAAGCCTGCAAAGCCAATCCTTCACAACAAAGATGAAAAAACACCAGTGATGTCAGAAGATTTTGTTGAAGAAATTATTCATCGTGGACCAACACCAATGGACGACTTAGAATTGAAACTTGCACATGATAAGAAATCAAAGAAGGAATCTAAAGAGAAGTCAAGAAAGCAAGAACCAAAAGCTGTGGTTGAGGAAGTGATGAAAGTTACCGTGAACAAAGTTCATGCTGCTGCACCTCCACCTTCTACAGATGCAAGAACCAGTTTCAAGGATAAACAGGGTATATTTTAACAATCTTTTATCATTAATTTTGATAATAAGCATAATCATATTTTTTTATACAATAAATGTATATTTTCATTCAATTAGATGCAATATAGTTTTAGCCTATTATTTTTAGAAACCAATCGTGTAGGAGTAGGCTGGCTTCCAAGTCTGTCCTTAAGTTTATAAGCACTGGGATATCTATCCCCTGTTAGGAGTGCACAAATATATTACTTTAACGTAAACACATGAAAATACACGAGTTGTTTAAGGCACTATTGTCTAATGACCACTAGCCTCTCCATGTGAATTACTTTGAAGGGATGTTTCAATGATTTAGACTTCGTTAACAAATTAAAGTACCTGGTTACATAAAAAAAATATTGTTAAAATCTTTGTTTCTGTTCCAGATGGTGCCCATGCTAAGTTGATATCTTCTGTGAAATCAGCATCTTTGAATGATGGCGAAGTACAGTCACTTATTGACATTTTACTTAACAAGCAAGGAGGATTAGCATCTGCAGACTGGAGCAAGGTATAGAAAATACTCACATGTAGATTCTACATTCACATTGTAAATATTATTTGTAAACTAACTTTAAGACAGAGGCACCTTCCCCATGTAATACATGCATACAGGAGCCATTGTTTGGTCAGAGTTTAATTTCTGTAACATTATATATTCTTATATAATGTTTTTTAAAAGGTGATCTATAATGAAATGTGAGCGTAAGATGTTTAATAAGCACATTGGCATGGTAACTGGATCTTTGGACATTGACTGATATCGGGGCTAACACAATCATGTCATTCTGTTCAATCAAAGAATGGCTGACATTGTTTTATTTTCCAATTTGGAAATTTGCTATGCTAAAATTTCATATTTCACAGAACCTGAACCTATTTCCAATCCACTGAAGTGACATGGCTATATGCCAGATGAGTTAAAATTAAATATGTATGTGGTGGTCAGGCTTCGCCACAAGCCATTTAAGTACAGGGGCACCCAATCAGAAATGGTTTGCTCCTTGCTCTTGAGTTCTTAACTTGAAACCTGTGGAGATTCTTGGTCTTGTATTGAAAGATGTTTATGTGAATTTACCTGTTGAGAATTATGATTTTTGTATACATCATGGCAGGGTTGACATTTAACTTTTTTCCCACTAGACCACCGGGCTAGTAACTCCGTAAAACCACTAGCCCAGACCAATATTGTAACTATGACTCCGGACATAGTACTGGAAGTTGGTCACAGTCAGATCAGAAGTTTTCTTTGTTTCAGTTCTGCCTTTTGTATTTTTTGTCATTGTTATCATCCCGATTTTCTTCCCCGGTGAAGCCAAAATTGAATAGAGACATGTCGAAAGGTGTTGTTCTTCGTAAATATCAATAAATCATAATTTATTGGTCTTTTAATGTCGTAAAATATAGAAGGGAAATAACTGAAGCCGATCGTACCCGGAAGAGTTACGCCATTAATATATTGCCTCATTAGAACCGGTTAGAGTTATGTCACTTAGTTTGTTTCGGCTGCTTAATAATTCTACATGTATGTGATTTCGCGTTCGCAGCGGTAATGCTACAAATTACCAATAATCAATGATATTAATGCTCGTCAGCAGGTGCATTTTAATTGATTCAATGATAGACATTTCAGCTCAGGTTTTTAACTGATTTCTAGATTTTAATTTAACACGACCAGTTCGGCTACCTACGCTCCAGTAGACCACGACCGGACTAAGTATTTACTTGGCTTTGTCGGTCGGATGTGGGTTAATGTCGAACCCTGCATGGTACAGAGTTATATACCCCAGATAGATAATTTGCCCATAGTTGGCATTTATATTAATTTTCTACTGTTTCATGTTGAATAATTATTATCTTCAAAAAGTTTATCAACAAAGTCTGAAAGCATGGTGTATGTGTTGTTTCTCTGTTGCAGAAATCACAGAAAGGAGACCCAGTTGCCCTCTTGAGGAGACAGCTTGAAGAGAAAGAAAGATCACTACAGGAAGGTAAACACTATTTCTTTTTTTATTTTACAAGTTTCTTGCTGTATGGCCAACATTAATATAATGTTTAGTACTCTCTTCTTATACTCATCTTCAAAAGTAGGTAGGAAGGTATGGAAGAAAAAAGTTGGTCAATTGCAAAAAAAATTAGTGCCAGAAAACAATAGAATAAGTTTCACACATGCTCATGTAATGGTAAAAATACTATTTCCAAAATTTGAAAGAGGTTTTTAGAAGACAGCTTTTTCGATGGGTAGAGCACAAAGAATATCTTTTTCTGTTGCAACATTGAACTTTGGCCTTATGTTACTGTATCAACATTTAGATACATATATCTATTCAAGTCCGTATGCAGTCATTTGCCTAATAAAGTAAAGAGTAAAAACTTTTATACAAGGTACAAATGTTGGTATGTGGAACTTACATGCATGTATTTGCAATTTCATAACGTTCTGAAATGTTATATTTACCCTTTAAGAGCTAAAAGGAGATGTCCTCCATAGCTGAGTGGTCTAAGGCGCAGCCCCTAGATCACTTACCTCTCACCACTCATGTCATAGGTTCTAGTCACGCTCGCTAAAAAAAACCTTTATGTTTGCCAGTTACTTGCGGAAGGATGGTGGTTCTTCTCATATTCATTCTAAGGTCTTCCTCCGCCAATAAAACTGGTTATGCCATGTATTTATAACATGAAATGTGTTGAAAGTGGCATTAAACCACATTAAAAAAAAAGAGTAACTAAAATGCCTTTAAATTATTTGTTTTTGAATAATTTAAGTGATTTTCACTCAGTAAGTTTCCAATAATTGAGTGAAACATGGAGTATTGTCTAGATGAAAGTAATTCAAATACCTTTGAGTAAACTAGTTTATATTAAGTGCACAGTGTTGTATAACTGTTGCTGCCTGCAACTCTCGATTTGCACTATCATTATTGTATCAAACGTTGCTGCCTGCAAATCTTAAATGAACAAATTAGTTGCTTCTTGCATAAATGCAGCTGTCTGCAACTTAAAATTTCTGGTCTAATTCATCACTGACAATGTCAAATAATAATATTGGTTTAAAAATACTTATTGAAGAAATGGGTGTTGGCAGAGAAAAGTAACTAAAAGTTGTACTTTGATTTGGGTTAGAACATGTTTTTTCCCTTTGCAAGCTGAGATTTTCGTTCTCACTTCAACATTTTTTTAGCGTGATCTTGATCATATTGATGTTTTCATAACTACAAATAATATGCGAACTTCTGTATGAGTAGGCTGATTAAACTTGTACTCGTCTCTGCTTTCACTCTGCTAATAGCTCGTGAGACGTGAGGTACAAACTAATAACCGGAACCAGTTTATCTGGCTGTTTTCTGTCTACCTAAATACAGGAACTATGAAACAGCTGTTTGGATACGTATTTATTAACAATGTTTTGAGTGAAAGGAAAATTATTTGTGTAATGGGTACACTTAAAAACAATATTGTTAGTGCTTTCCACAAATTAATTTGAATGAATTATGCAAATACACAGCTTTTCTGGAGCTCTGTGTGGGTATTCTAATTACATATGTGTATAAATATGAAATTTTCAGAACTTGTTTACATGAGCATTTATTAAAATTGCTATGTGCTCATTTAATGCACAGGTCTCCTGAAACTTTCAATAGTTGTTGCCCATGACTACAACATGTTTCATAAATGTGGAATATAAACTGAAAACAAAATATTTAAATTGTGGAAGTGTACATGTTTTTCATGGCAACTGGCTATATTTATGTGTATGATAATTTGAAATCACATTGAATACTATGAGTCAACACACAACTCTGAGCCAACCGCATGTTGGTGCCATCAGACTTTATGCTAAATTGATGATGTATGAAAATCTATGGATCAATATTCAGAATATTAAACAAAGAGAATATTAAACAAAGAGATGTGTTCATGGTCACAGATGTTACATACATGTCTGCAGCTTTATAACTGTATAGCCTACTCTTTCAGCCGACTTTTCAAACACTTTTCTAAACCCCTTTCATTTATAGATATCATTGATATTGCCAGTTTCATATATTTAAGCTGATCAACCATCTGTGGAATATGTCACAACTTCATATTTATCAGTTGGAACATCCAACTTCATATTAAGTACCACTACTTTGGTTGATAAAGAACTCAACCACATGTTTGTTGTGCATATTTCTATGGTTTGATGACATCTCTATCAAAATTTATCATAAATATAAAACATGCTGAAATACAATTTTAAAATGAAAGCTATTCTAAAGGAAACATATATATACATTTATTAGAACATTTTTATATTGGGGTTTTATGTCTTTTTTTTTAAAGTACCAGTGTTTTTTTTCGGCCATTTTTATAGCCGTTATTGGGTCATATTCCCAATGGCAAATAGTATCTTTTTTCCCCAATTGAATGGTAAAAATTCCCAATTGAAAGCTTCAAAAATGTAAATTGAAACTTGCCATACTTCCTTGATAAAATAAAGAAAGTTTTCCCCATTCTGAATTTAGTATGACATTGATTATTTAATTAAATGGCCTGATAAGCAAGTGTACACTTTTTATAAATATATAAATATATTTAATGCAAAAAAATTTCCTAATGTTAATGAAAATGTCGCTAAAATTCCCAATTCCAAGGGTATGGGTCATCTTCCCAAAATGGTGAAAAAAAACACTGAGTACATATATTTCAGTTGTATAACAGTGGTCAGTCACCTAACTGTCATTCCTGGGATCCACTAGGTAATTTAAACACATGTTTTAAACTTTAAATCAGTGTATAGCTATTAATTAATAGCTTAAGTTACTTTGTTGAAAGATATATCCAACCATTCAATATTTTTTTAACTTCGTTTTGAACAGAACAACAAATGGTTATGGCAGCGAATACCAAGCTAAAAGAAATACGCCAAGAATTGAATCAAGAAAAAATGAAATTCCAAGCCATGGAAAAAAGTTACAAGGATAAAGTTGATTATCAGGTATGGATCAAAGTGTTTATTTTTTTTGTTTAAGCTAGTTGGATCAATAAGTAGCTTAAAGGTAAAGTTGGTGAAGACCACATCAATAAAGCAAACGGTAGGATGACTACTCATTGATAGACTTGAGATTTTACATGAAGATAAAGTGTGCACCATAAACAGGAACATGTGTTAACTTCAACATGACTGAGAACAAATTTGACTAATCTATAGACTATAGTGTTGGCTGCTTATGCCAGAGGTTGCAGGTTTGATTCCCAGCTTGACCCAGTGCCTCTCAAAAAGCACTCAATACTGGTTGCACCCAGGAACCAGACTCCAGAGCGGTTCATATAAGCTCTGATCTAAAATAAGTTAGAATTTATTATAGATGAGAGTATTGTACATCTAGATATGTACACCATAAACGAACAAGTAAAACCACTTCGTATCACTTACAATAACAGCATGCATGTACTTTATATGTTCAAATTTTCTCTATTAGTTTTCAATATTCTTTGCCCATAAGATATATAAAACCGATATACTTAAGCTTTAACTCTGTTATGTATACTGTGGACAGGGTCGTGAGGTACAGGCTCTGCATTCCCGTATTCAGCACACCCATGACCAGCATACTGTAGAGACAACACAGATGCGAACAATGATTCAGAAACTTGAGGCTCAAGCAGGTGATCAGACAAAGGTGCAGAGACTTGCAGAAGAAAACAAAGTACTTAGAGAAACACTTTCAAAAACACAGTAAGTTTTAATGTACATGGGAAAGTTTTAGGTATAGCTTTAAGCACAAGAATCACAAATATTCAACATTATTAGCCAAACCATACTGCTAGATACATACAAGATGAGAACATGGTCTATCAAAATAAAGTATCAAGTATGTATGATATTGGTTAGTACAAAATCAGTCTTAACAAACTGCTAGATACACAAGATATGACCATGGCCAACCAAAATAAACTGTATATAATATGATATGTATCAGCCCGAACAAACTGTAGGATATACCAAGATATGTATATTATCAGCCATAACAAACTGTTTTTTAAGTGTGGCCTTATATAAGTTCAAACTTATGTCCTCAGTATTTAATGAATTTTTTGAATATTAACATTATTTCAAACTTTGGTTTCAGGTCCGACTCCCTTTCTCCAACTGATGCCAACAATTTGAAACAGAAAGTATCAATAATGGAAAAAGAGCTGGGTAACAACGCACTCAAACTGAATGCAAGTGAGAACACAAAGAAAACACTAGAGCAGAAACTGGCGAAAATAGAAGTAGAAATGAAGAAATATGAATCACAACAGGTTAGTGAACAATAACAGTTTACCTTCTACTACATATTTGATTGTTGATGTTTTTTAAATTTCCAACTCGTAACAGATAAAATATGGCACATCCAGTGTTATTGGTTGAGGAATACCTCAGAATGAAGCCGAGTACAACCACCATCCTTTCACAAGTAACTGGTAAACTTTCCCAGTCACACAAAGATTTAAAAAAAAATTTTTTTTGTCAAGCTGGCCTCGAATCTGCAACCCTCAGCTACAAGTTGCAAGTAGTCAAATACAACAGTACCTTAGACCACTTGACCAAAAAGGACCCCCATACTTGTTTCATTTTTTTTTTGATGTTGAGGGCCTCATGTAAGATTGAATTTATTCAAATGAGTTTTCTCGTTAATAAAAGTCTTTATTGTTATTATTATTATTATTATTATTATTATTATTATTATTATTATACCAACACTGAGCAACAGGAATTATAATCCAAGTCTTGGTGGTGTGAATACCGATGGACAATTGTCTTACAATCTGACAGAACTGTTATATCAGTTCCACAGTTTTCTCTTATCATGTTCTCGGGATTGGAAAATTCCACTCATCTGCTTGCCATGACGAATGAACATTTGGTCAGGACGAGTAAGATTTTAGAAACTGACTTTAAATATTTCTTTGATTTTAAGCATTCAATAATAAATATTGGAAGGGGAGGATGAGTAGCTTTTAAAAGAAATTTCAAGTCCAGGGTCGTTCATCAAGTCTGCCTAATGGAATATAATAAATTTCGGCTAAACATCATGGTTCCTATTTTAAATATATTTAAAACTGAAAATATCTATTCAGGGTTTCCCCCAGGAATTTCTGAAGGCATGTTGCATTAATATGACAGGGTGGGTACGGGAGAGGTAGCCCCTCCCGTTGTGGATTTTTTTTTAGATTTACATTCATGAATGGTGCATTTTCAAGTATATGTTTCTATTTAATATTGTTGTCATAAAATGAATACAAAGACATTAAAAGTGTGATTATCTAACTTTATTTCTTTACCTTTATAATAGTTATACAATAACAAAAAATAGTTAAACACGTGTTTATCGTAAGTATTAATTGAAAAAGCAAAGCACAAGCTCTAATCTGAGGCAAAGTCATTATGGAAATGTATTATTTCCTTAGGTCCTTCAAACACAACAGTACTTAATTCTAATGATGGTTTAAAAATCACAAATCCTCGTGATGTTGCAAATGAATTTAAAGATTTCTTCACTTCTAGTGTAAAAAATCTTAGAAGACAGTCCAGTGAACAATCAAGTTTTCAAGAATTAAAGACATGTTCAAAGAAAGCATCCACATGAAACTATTTAAATTAGTCCATTGCCCTGGCTGAAAAATAACTTGCTCTGATCAACGGTTCACATGCCAAGATTTTTATTACCAATACACCTTGCGGTATGATATGAAAAATGTAAACATAGACTTAAATGTATTAATTTTATGTAGGGTTAGCTCCCCTTAATATTATGCATGTCTAAATCACAAGTTTTAGAGTTTGAATAAGACCGGGAGAAGTGAGAGAATTTCGGAAGAACTGACTATGTCTCTATCAGTATGTTGTATTTATTCTTTGTTCTTTATTAGCATAAAAACGATGCTAAATATTCAATCAATCAATTGTTCTTTATTGACTATCATTTCTGTTCTGTCATATTGGCAATATGATAAATAAATGCAGTCTTTGATAACCTTCGAATATCTAGAAAGTGCAACTAGTCAACTATATTTCAAATATTAAAAAAAACCCACATAATTCATCTTATTGTTGTTTTCAATACTTTATTTAAATCATGCCAAAAAAAATATACGCTGAAACTACACAACCAAAAAGCAATGTTTATTACTATAATACCCCACCCACATTTTTCTTTACCGTAAACTCAATTTCAATATCAACTTTCACGTTTTCACAGAAGAAAATTTATATACATACAGTTCAAATTATTGTAAATCTACGGAATATTTATAAAACTACCAGAACCTAACACTGACATTTTACATAACGCGGTCGATCGCAAATTATCTGCAAAAACATTATCAGATTTTAGAAATCGTTACCATTTTGGCAAAGGGAGGTAATTTTATACTCTTGATAATGGAGTATTTGAGAAACATCCGCACATTACGTCATCGTCTATTTCTTTTGTCTTTGCTCGGGTAGGTGGTAAGCTTGGGCATAGATATCCGACCAATCAGAGCAGTTATTAAAAATAGATTACTTTATATTTAAAGCTATCCACCAATCACATTAGAGGAGTTAAAATAGATAAATGAATATGCATGAGAGGTTTTCCAAAGTCGCATTATCGGGCATGTGGTATGATAAACACCGCAGGGGTCAATTGTTTCTACTGATTAGTTATGGTCATTAAACAACAGTTTGACCTGTGTTGTTTCAAATAGAGATATTTGCAGACCTGTGTATTGTGAAAACTAGCTTGTCCGATTTTTAAGACAAGCCCGACGGGCAAGTAACTTTGAAAAAGGCACATGCCCGGATGCAGATTTGACAAGCCCCGGGCATCAGGCTATCCTATTCTTGGAGCACTAAGTCAATAAGATAACCCTTTTTAAAGAACTATATAATATTGATATCAACAAATCTTCTTGCCTAGATAACATAGGCCCTAGAATATTATGAATAAGTGCACCAGTGACCTGCAATAGTTTCTTCATAAACTTATATATTCAATAATCATAGAAAGTGGAAATTGCCCTCAACTTTTTAAAAATGCAAAAGACACTCCTATACAAAAAAAGGGAGATCCAAACAACTTTATAAGTATGACTATCTGTCAGATTTTAACGTATTACAAACATCTCAATCTGGGTTTAGGCCAAATCGCTCCTGTCAAACAGCACTAATGAATATAACTGACAAATGGCTTCAACAAATGAATGGTGGAAACATAAACAGAGTAGTATTCTTAGATTGAAAAAAGTTTTTGATGTTGTTGATCTCTTATCAATATCATAAATTATAACTTTTATGGAACAATCTGCCTACTAAAATATACCCGTGAAAACAAACATGTTTAATGACATATACCCTCTCCTCTAAATAACGAATCTATTGTCTTGATTGAAACCATAAAATACCT
The DNA here is from genome assembly GCA_029582155.1 of Panopea generosa. NCBI lineage: Eukaryota > Metazoa > Mollusca > Bivalvia > Adapedonta > Hiatellidae > Panopea > Panopea generosa. The sequence goes on along the minus strand of CM055897.1, from coordinate 2,637,844 downwards.
AACATAAAGGTTGCGACACGTACCTTTTCCACCAATTAATAAATCTATTGTCTTGATAATACAAGCTGTGAACTGTCACGTCGTTTACCTGTCCCTACCTGACCCTCTAATTTACACATTCATTGTTTCCATAGTCATTGGAATAAACAAACCAATTTCAATCAACAGTTGATTGAAGCACATGGCAGAATGAGGAGTAGGTGTGGTCAAATCAACAGATTCGCAGTGATTTTGCGTACAAGTGGCTAGTTACAATGTTACTCGTCAGTATTACACTTAACTGACAGGTACACCTGTGACGTAATTATGCCAGCCTCATGGAGAGATACAGTTTACGACAAACACAAACACATTTTACGACAATCAGAAAAAGGTCTACTGCTTACTCTGACAGATCAAAGTAATAGCCGTCTGTGTGCAGTAAGGTCTGCACAGTAAACGATAGCGTGTGGTATGGTAGTTATCGGCCCAGATGCGTGGATTTTTTATGAGACTTGATCAATTTGTGTATTGTTGAAGTAGATATTTATGGTCTGTTGCTCCGGGAATTAAGGCATGTCGTGCCGATTATGACCTGTCGCAAACCGGCAACTTTGAAGGCATGTCGCATGCGACATGCGATAAACGCCTGGGGGAAACCCTGCTATTATTTGTCAATGATAATTAGGTTATTAGGTTTATAACACTGCAGTCATGACCATTGTCAGCCGTTGAATAACGTACCTACTAGTTTATCAGTTTGAGGTAAGACACATGAACATATAGGATTTGACAGTAAAATAGGGTGTATGTGTAATCAGTGTAAAACAGGTATAGAAAAGAGATATACAGCATACATGTAGATCTTGTCATGAAAAAAGACGCAAAAGAATTGTTGTTTATTTAAATTTAAGTCTCAAATTATCTGTTAGACTTTAAGCAAATTAGAATTCAAACTTACTGATTTTCAGTCAAGCACAGAGAATGTTGTCAGTAAGCGAGTGGATGAGATCAGCCAAGAATTGAGGAAGTCTGAAGCTAAAAGTGCCGGTCTATCAAAGGATCTACATAAGGCAGAACAAGCTGTAGATGCAGCACACAAGGAGTGTGTATCCCTGAAAACCAAACTGCAGGAGTTAGAGAAAGCCCTTACAGACAGTGATCAGTCAACACGTGACATGGAGGAGCGTTTGAAGGTATGTTGGTACTTGACGATAGTAAAAATATAAAGATAAATTTTAATTCCGGTAAATATGTTGAACCATTGTTGCAACAGGTGAAGGAATTGACCTCCTAATCCCCAAGTCCCTGTCAGGTCAGTTGATCACATTTTGATTTATAAAAGCAATCTATATTGTCAGTAGTAAAACATCCACTGTCGTGAGATTGTAAATTAAACTTGAATTATGACTGATAAGATAATTGCAATAATGAGGTCTGTATGTATAAACTATCGCATAGCTGTGTTGGGAGAATGTAACTGTTGATACATACATGTACATTAATAAGTACCAAAAAAATAATAACAACAAGCAAAAAATGTGAAGAATGAACCTAAAACCTTATTTCCTACAAAACCACCATATTCCTTACTATTCATTGTTACTCCCTCCCCTATCCTTCCCTTTAACCACCTTGATCACATTTTTATCCAACCGTATTCCACCCAATCACCATAGCACTTTTAAGAAAGATAAAAGAAAGAAACATTGCCCATTAAATAAATATTGAAAGTGGCACATTTCATCTTGTGTGTAGGAGGCAGACAGACACAAGATTGACATGGAAGGAAACCTGAAGAATTTACAAAAGAGAATAGAAGATTTTGACAAGGATAAATCAGAGATAATGACACAAATACAGGTATGGTAGTAACCTTGCACATCATGGTAATGTTAGAAAATGTCTTATGGGCAGTGTTTTATGATTCACATCCCTGTCACTATTTTTTCCATGGGCAATTTTTGTGTTTATTTACCTATTTATGTGGAAAGGTTCTTTAATATATAACCACCTTGATATAAAACCCTATTTCACATCAAACAGTTTTTGTTTCGCTTTTAAGCTCTACTGTTGAAAGGATATGACCGCTGTGTGTTATCTGTTGAAATTCCTTGAACTCACATGTATGAATCTTGGATATTTGTGTGTTTTTCATTTGAAATTCAAGATGGCTGCCATTGCCGAAAATAATCTAAGCTTCAAAATGATTATTGAGAAAAGATCCTTTCAATTTTTTACAAATGAAGTCCATATGGTTAAAACTGCATCCTGCTTTGGGATCATCAATTGCACATAATAAAAAAGATGAAAGATATATTAACAAAAGTTTAACTTTATCAGTAAAAGGGGAAGATCTATGAGACTTAGCTTTGCCAAGTTTGCCACTGTGATCTCAAATTGTAAAATTTTCTTATTAATGTACACAGGAGGGGCTCTCACTAGATATCTAAACAAATATTCTTCAATGTGTTCTTGTGTATTTACATGTTAATTTGTATCGGAATTGAAAACTATTTTTAACTCTAAACCTTTTGTTATATTGGTCACTCAGTCGTACTAAAGAAAGCTGAAGCTTTCTTGTTTGACCCTCGCAATAATAGAATAGTTTTCGAACTGTTTGGTCACTGTCTGGTGACTGGGTGGAGTATCCTATGATTAAGTATTATGTGAACTGAGAGAATAAAGGATATTGAATTTAATTGCTATATTGTGTCAGTGGTATGATACTTGAGTGTGGAAGATCTTAGATTTATACTAGCTTCTTATTTATATTTGATGTATTTAACATGGTGTTGAACTCTTCTGTTTTAATAGTAGTCTTAACTATCTGTTATTTAATACGTAGACTTTGAAACAAGAAAATAATTCACTATCTACGGAATTGAAGACATCCCGGGAAAGACAACAAGGTGAAGGTGAGGAGGCACCCAGTAAAACACCAACTGGGGCCCAGAATGGGGACGTTCATACAGAGGTTGCCAAAGAAGCTACAGTCACTCTTGTAGAACATGAAAAAATGTAAGTTAAGATTATGGCACCAGAAGATTGGAAATACATGTATGTGGTGGTGCTGTCAATGCTGAGTAATAACTTTCAACATAAAAAACATTATAAAAATTTATTGAGGTTACATCAATATTGAATACAAAAGTAAGTGGCATCAGTAGAGATTTAAACCCAGCACTTTTGTATGTTAGGTAAACATTGTACCCTTTTCAGTTTCACCATAAAACTTGCTCTATGGCTAGACAGTATAAATGTATTTAAGTGTATTGGTTTATATGTCTCTAACTGAGGTCCCCATTTTAGAAGTTACTTTATACATTTAAATACTGATAATGCAGAAACAATAATGTACCATAATTTGAACATAACCTCCGGTGATGCAGATTCAAGATTCTCAAATTACGATATATTTGGTATGTTACAGGTCTTGTCCAAACTCATCAAAAGTATAACATTATTTATGTTTCCAGATAGCAGTGACGAGAGGGCTTGCTAATTTATTTTGGCTTCTACATTCAGTCACATATTAACATAACATGAATTTTAAATTTGTCTTAATAGGATTTAATGCCATTTTCCACTCATGGTACATAAGGTTATTTATTATAAAAACAGTTTTACTGGTGGCATAAGGAATGAATCTGAGTAGAACCACTTTCCTGTAAAAAGTAACTGGCAAACTATCTCATATAAAGTTTTTGCACCAAGCTGGGCTTGCACCCACAACCTCTGTGGTGATAGGTAAGTGGTCATTAGATGGCTGTGCCTTAGGTTACTGGGTAATATTAGATCCTCGCATACATGTAAATGAAAGGCATGTTAAAGTTTTCTCAACTATCTTTTCTGGATATTTAATTTATACCTTTTCACTTTATCTTTACCAGAAAGACATTTTGGATATATATTTTATATAAGAGTTCCATTTGTTTTTAAACAGATTATCAGAAAAGACTTCTGAGATCGGTCGCTTATCAGGTGAAGTTGACAAAAGGAAGTCAGAATTATCTACCCTTCAACAAGAATTTGAAGGACAAAAGAAGAAAAATAATGTAAGTACTTGTATATGCCATAAAATGCATTTTAAAATTGTTCATTTTCAGTTTTGATTTTAAAAGTTTTCAAATAAATTTTGTTTATTGTTTGGATATAAAACTAAGATATAAAAACGAGATAATCTGAAGTATGACAGTACACTGAGTGGATGTTTACTCCAAATTATTATTGACATATATTTGATTATAGTTGATTGGTAAAACTTCAGGTAAGATTAGATAATAACTTTAATCATAAAAAAGATAATACATATATCAGGCTCCTGTGTTTGCTGTGAAAAGATAGTATAAATAATTTAATATATATTATATGAAGGGGTTTTGCTTTTAATTCATGTGAACTTAAATTGGACTGAAGGTTTATTAGGAAAATAAACTGTGACAATACTGATAAACTAATAAAAATCTGTTGTGATAAAATTTCAGTCAGACTGCCCAATTATAGATCTACATTGCCTCATCTTTGTAAAATGTGCCTGAGCTTATAAGATATAGCAAATAAGATTATTGATGAGAAATTTATATATGGCTGGACTTGGAATCAAATAAAGAATGATTTTCAAGATGGACGCATCTTATGTGGATATCGGTCTGACCCATGTAGGGCAATGTGCAGAACTGATAGAATGTGAAAAATAAGACTTTTAATGAAAGTTCTTGTACCATGTTTGGTACAATGACCAAATCTTCCACAGCTTTTTAACTTATGAAGCAGCAATTGGCCATACCCAGTAGCATGTGTTAACTGCATGGTGTTAGTTTTTTATAACTTCCAAGTGTTAATTCTGTTAAAAAATGTTTAAATATTAATGTTTTAATTTTTAACAAAAAAAAAAACATTGTTTAAAAAACACAAGAATTCAATTAATTTTTTTTTTCAAGTTGAAAATATAAATTTTGGTTTTAGGACTTGAGAGAAAAGAATTGGAAGGCAATGGATGCCTTAGAAAAATCTGAACAATCTGTCTCCGTAAAAGTCCAAAGTGCAATTAAAGAAAATCGGGTAATTATCTATCATATGGACATTGTCATCACTGCTTCTTTTTCTCTACATTTATTTTTTAAATATTTTCATTTGCATCCGTCTCCTTTCACTGCATTTGTACTTGTTGAAGTGTCATTTATTTGCATTTTTAGTAAAATTTTAGCTGGGTAAAGGTTATTCCTGTAAGTTAATTAAAAAATCATAGTATAAATGGTGTTAAGCAAAGTCTTGACAGCTCACACCAGCCACCGCATGTTCGATCTCAGGCTTGGGTCTACGTTGGCCTCTTAAAAATCGTCATCCGGTACTGGTTCTACCAAGGAAATGAACCCCAAGATGATTCATTTAATTTCTTAACTAGCCATGCAATCAAGCAGAATAGAAATAAGTTTGTGTAAACTTATAGCATGCTTGGTGTTTATTGATAGAGAAATGAACAAAGGTAGGTTTGTATCTGACAATTGGTTAAAAACAACTACAAAAATAAGCAGAAATGCAGATACACATTTCTTCATCATAACAGTCTGATTGTTAATTAAAGAAGTAGAGAGATTTTAAAAAATGCATCTATGTTTGAAAAAATACAAACACATTCAATCGCCTGTGTTTTATTGACGTGCATGCCCTTTCTTGCTTATGCTTTTTTTCCAGAAATGCAAAAGTTATTAAACATATCTGCTTGAAGTGTCTGATGTTACAACGATATGTATATAACTATCCTCGCATGCCTGATTGTTGTTGTGTTCTATGTAAGAAATTAAATGTAGTGTTTGTGTGTAGTTTATATAACTACATGTAATCTGCATTTCTTCATAATTACCGTTTGGAAATGGTTTATACACTGATATGATCAAGAACATGTAGAAACATTTCAATTGTCTTATACAATATGTTCTTATAGTTCTCACAAGTATCAAATCATTTTGAAGTAATATAAAATGCTTTTATTGCAGTATGTGAAACTAGTTTGTCCTCCTGGCGTTTTTTTGTTTTGTTTATTAAAAACTTGGGTTTTAAATTTTGTATGGTGTGTTATGAAGTTCTAGTGAAAATTTTACTTCATTTCATATGACCATGTTATTAATTTACCATTACACAAATATTTTTAAAGATCTCTGTTATTTTGTTGTTGTAGGTGCTGTGTTTATGATTGTATTTTGTACTGAATTTTTCATCTTTGCTTACAGGAAGAATTGCTTGCTTGTCAAACAGAGGTGGAAACTTTTGATAAAAGTTGCATGCAGCGATTATTTCCAGATATCTCCATCAATAAAAAGGTAAACTGCATCTTTTGCTTCTAATTTGTGATATATGATGTACTCTGCAAAAATAAAAAAGTATCAATTTTTCAAAATTAATTGCTTGGCCCGGTTGGCTCTGTCGTTAGCGCATCTGACTATCGAGTTCAAATCCCCGTCCGGCCTCAATCTCTGTGATGGTTGGTATGCAACAGTGTGTCTCATTATCATTTGTTGCTCACCGCTGATTCAAGTGGGAAAGTTATCAGTAACTTGCAGATAGGGTTAGCTCGAGTAGTGGTTAACCTTTGAGGATCCCAGGAAACAGTGGTTAAATTAACTGATTGTCTGTTAGCCCTTAATGGCATAAAAGTTGTTTAATATTTAATCAATCAAAATAGATTATTTCTTTGAATTTAAAAGCTCTTATTAAAATACTTTATTTAATGAGGATAACACAATTTATAGTTAACCGATCTTCTCTGTCATGCAACAAGGGTCATCGGCGGGTCATGGGTTCGATCCTCCACCACGGCAAAGTGTGGTGTCCTTGAGCAAGACACTTTCCGCATATACTTAGTACTGGTTCTACCCAGGAAGACTTTGAGTGTGATTTGTCTTATTTGTAAGAACTTGTTTCACAATCTAAGTAAAATAAATAGGTTTAAACTATTAAAATATAAAACAAGCATTCACATTATCCTTATCAATGTAATTACATAAATATTTCTATTGAATACTTGCAATTAAACAATTTTTAGAAGATAATTTTTTAAATTGTTTTTGGAGCTGTATAGACTTGTGATGATCCAATTTCAGTAGGCAGATTTTTCCATAAAAGTGACTCAAAATAATGAAATGATCGTTTGTAAAGCTCTGTCTTTGAAATTTTAACATACAAATTTTCATTTACAACATTCCTGATACTGTATGGGTTATTATCTCCCACGTATACAAGTCTATTTGACAAATATTCAGGTTGAGTACTAATGTACAGTTGATGTGTCTTATCAGGTCGAGATTAATCGTGTGTAACGAGACCAGTAGGTAGCGCATGGTCCAGTGTTAGAGCATTAAACCCATTATCGGTGGATCGTGGGTTCAATCCTCCGAATCAGCTATATGTAGTGTCTTTGAGCATAAAGGTTTAACAATACTGGTTGACATTGGGAAATGGCTGAATGAAATACTATAGTATAACATTTACCATGTGTGTCTGTTACAGGGTCACAAGGACTGGATGACAGAGTTTGAAAAACAAGTCTCTAGTCACCTGAGCACAGTAAAACAACAAGAAGCTTCCAGTGATAATGTAAGTATGACGTGTACACTTTACTGTCAAGTTGATAGTTAAACTTGAGTGTTTATATAGTTTCTTAAGTTATACTGTTGTTTGATCTTTAAATCTAATATTATGTGCAGCTGTGATTCATGTAAATATCCACGCATTGAGAGTGAGTATAGGATAAAGTATGGTTATATAATATTGTTGAATCTCAAACTAAACTCTGTTAGAGGAGTGTTCAGCAGACATATTCATTATTTGGACAAAAGACAAAGTCAAGTTCATGTCTGCTTAGTACAACATGTTCTTATTTGGACATGGTCATGTGTAATGTATGCTTAATAGGACTCATTTTGAATGCACTTTTGTATTCATTTCTGTAATTAATATTATTATCACTGCTGAGGTCGTGGGTTCGAGCATAGCTCGGTTCAAAAAATTTATACAAGAAAGGTTGCCAGTTGCTTGCAAAAGGACAGTGGTTCTACTCAAATTCATTCTGAGGTTTTCCTTCACTAATAAAACTGGATATACATGTAACCTGTTATGTGTTGAAAATGGCATTGAACTCTATTAGGAAAATAATTTACAAATTACTGTTAAATATTTTCAATACATCACTGATTTCTTATGTATAAGAGTCAAAAAGAGATTGATTATTTTATGTAAACTAAGGACGGCTTGTCTCTACATGGACCGGTCAGTTGAGAAATACATTTTTAGCTCTACTGGCCAAAGGCCAGAAGTGCTTATGCGATGGCACGTTGTCTGTCGTCCGTCGTCTGTCGTCTGTTAGCAGCACTTTCTCTGAAACCACTGGGCCAATTAAACTGAAACTTCACATGCATGTTTCTATTGCATAGGAGACTATACAGAAGATTTTTTTTTCTATCTGAAATTCAAGATGGCTGCCGTTACTAAAAATAGTCCAAAACTTAAAAAATCTTCTTCTCATGAACGGCCCACCAGATTTTCAAAATGTTTATGTAGTAATGATGACCAACTATAGTTTTGTTAGATTTGTTCAAATGGTGTCTCTAGGGTTAAATATGACCCGCCCAGAGGGTTCAATTAGGGGACACATGTCATTATATATATAATTTTTTTTAAATGGAAATGATTTTGCCTATATGTTCACAGAAGCATTATCTAGTGAAGGAGGTTCAGATTTGTAAAAATGACTGGGTTCCACTGTCTTAAGGCGTCAGGAGGGGCCCCAAAAGGGTAAAAATTGGGAATTAGTAAATTCGTTTTCTTAAGAAATGGTATGTCAGATTTGTTCATATTTTCCATAAATTATCCCTATGTAAAGGGGTTTGATTGCAGATAAGAATTTAGGGGCTAAAATTTATAAGGGCCCTGTAAGGGGACTTAAATTTTACATAGGGATACTATGGGAAAACAGAAAATTCTCTTTTTCTTTCATTTGTTCTTAAACCACTAGGCCAATTAGACTGAAACTTCACATGGGTGTTTCTATTGCATAGGAGACTATACAGAAGATTTTTTTTTTTTTTGATCTGAAATTCAAGATGGTCACCATTACTAAAAATAGTCAAAAACTTAAAAAGTCTTATTCTCATGAACGGTCCAACAGATTTTCAAAATGTTTATGTATTAATGATGACCAACTATAGTTTTGTTAGATTTGTTCAAATGGTGTCCCTAGAATTAAAAATGACCCCGCCCCGATGTTTCTATTGCATAGTAGAATTTCAAAAAGTGCTATGGCCACTATGAGTCAGTAGAGCGTCCTCAGGCCCTCTTGGGCCTCTTGTTTGTTGAACCATTGCAAATATAACTACATGAACTATTTCAACTACTTCATTATTGTTTTATATGCCATAGATATTAACAAGGATGTTACCAGGGAAAAAACATAAGGTGAACACCTCCCCACATTACTATTACATAAACAATGGATAAATAGCCCTAGCTGCCTCTCAGATTGTTTGTTTACACATTTTGTTGTTAAATGTACTGTTTTGTTTTGATCATTATTTCTTTATGGGCAAACACCTGCCCTATTTTTTTTATTTATGACAGGACCGATCCTTTATTTGCTGTTTGATTTAGGGGGAAAGTTTCTTGTTTGGAATTTGTTTGAATGAGTTTATTTATACCAGAGGGATTACGTTGTTTATGGTGTGGTTCAGTCCAAGTTTTAATATTACAAAGATAAAAACTAAAATAGAGTCATAATAAAGATATGTAAAAAAACAAATAAGAATGTTTACCAAGAGTTGACTTATTAAGTTTTACAAATATAGGTACATGTACATAATATAAATACAATTTTAAAGATTTTTTCTAAATTCCTGATGCATAATAATGCATCTGTGAATTTTGCTCAACTACAATTACATGTATCTAGAACATAAACTTTTTTCAAAAGGACAGTGAAGAATCAATACTGCTATTATGAAATTGGGGAAAAAATGATAAAATCCCTGAACAATGCACATTGGATATAGTTCTATTTTAAAACTGAAAATAAACTGATGCGTGAATTTTAGAAATGTTTGGAATTTTGATGTACATTTTATATTTCCGTAGCTTGTTTTTATTTAATTTCTGAATTATTTTCAGAGTGCCAAATATGAAAGTAGAATACAAGAATTGGAGTCACATAGCAGCGAGCTTGAGAAGCAGCTACGTGTGGCCACGGAGAGTCGGGATAATCTGCAATCCAGCGTACAGGAGGCAGAAAATAACTGCACAAAGTTACAGTCACAAGTTACGCAATACAGAGGTGTCCTAGGAGAAACAGTAAGTGTACACATACTAGATAATGCTTTCTTGTATACTGGTTTATAACTACATGTATCTGTTTTAGCGGTAATGAGACTTTTTCTCATTCCGTCAAAACAGTGATCCCTCAGGACGGAATTTTATTTGTTTAAAATCTTGTTAGTTCAAATTTTCTGCAGAAAAAACTGCATTTTTAAAATCGCTAATGATTGATTGTCCATACTGAAAATATTTTATTTTACTATTTGAAGTCCAACATGTCTGCTGCAAATGACTTCTGAAACAACTTGACAGTTTGTCACCAAATTTGGTGTGAAACAATCTTACATAAATCTCTCTTTCGCAAGTTTGTTTAAATTATGATCCATGATAATATGACTGAAGAATGTCCATAGGTAAAATATTAATTATTTAATAAACATGAATGTTTTATTTTCCAGGAGAACAAGCTTACGCAACTAGAGAACAGTGTAGAAGCAGAGGAGAGAAAGTGGCAGGAACGGTTACAGAGGAAGGAGGATGAGCTACAACAGGTAGTGTACAGTCTACAGTTATTTCAAAAGCCATTTTCAATATGACCCTTGTCAGAGTAAGGGTCCTTCATGACCGAGCGGTCTAAGGTGCCGTCTCAAGATTACTTACCTTCCAACACTTAGGTTGTAGGTTCGAGTCCCTTGCGCTCAAAAAACTTTGTGAGAAAGTTTCCAGTTACTTGCGGAAGGATGGTGGTTCTTCTCAGTCTGAGGTGTTCATCTACCAGTATACAATTGGCTTAGATCACAAGTTCTTACAACATTAGTTATGACTCTTCCCTAAAACTGGATAAGCCATATATAACCTGAAATGTGTTGAAAATGGCGTTAAACCCCATTAAAAAAAAATGGCAGCGTAGGTTCCATTATATGGAATTGTCATTAATCGTCTAGTTTTCATGTATTAAACTGGATGTGAAACTCAATTTTCAATAAGAATCTAAGATAAATCCACATGAAACCTGAAATTAATCTGTCAAAATAAGCAAAATGGTTGATCATCACCATGGGGTTCAAATTTTCATGATTATTTGTCATTTATTCACACTGACTCTGTATTTATGTCTGCTGTAGGGTTAAATTAATCATGATGGATCATCGATTTTTTTAAAAATAGAAGGTGTTTATAAATTGATTGTTATCTTGTGGTTTAACAAAGCTGGTTGTAATCTTGGCATTCGCCAAGGTTGGATGTAACTACATGTGAGCTGGTTTTTTCCCAAGCCTTAAGAAAGTGTAAGATGTTTTCTTGTTTCATTAAACCATTGATCTCTTTGTTTCATGTGGTAAACGTAGAGAATGTGAACAGATTCAAAACAAATTTCATGTAATAACTAATACATTATGTATGTGTAATATATAGTTTATATATTAACTTTTGTCTTCAAGACTGTGTTTACTTAATAATATTTGTATGCAATATTCACAGTATAATATTTGTAACATTCACAGGTACAGCAAGAGTTAGCCAGTTTACGCCAAGAAATATCTAAATCAACAGGCAGTCAGGAGGTATGTATGCTTATTTTCGCAGCTTATATATATGTTGTTATAGATATAACGGTGAAGGATTTATTATTTTTAACATTTAACCAGCAGCATTGAACTTTTATTGTTTTTAAGCATTTCTATTGTTAATAACTTACTCTAATTGGTTTTAAAAATATTGTTCATTAAAAGTTTTTGTTCTATATCTCTTTGTTATTTTCTTGAATGTGAAAAGTATTTGTAAACTTCCATTTATTGAATATTAAGTACTTTTATAAAGGATTCATATAGGCTTTTCTTTTACCTATTTCAATACTTTGCATGTTTAATATTGTTCTGTTTGCTTTATTGCGCCTCATGGTCCTAGTAAAACATAAACGTTTCATTTTAATTGCACTTTTCATCCACCTCACATCTTGTATGTTCATATTTGAATATAAAGCTGTACATATAACAAGTATGTCATTATGTGGATATATATTCATATATAAATCAAATATAAAAAAGTATGTTATTGTATATGTAGAATGTAAGAAAGTCCTTTAAATATTTATATTTGGCATTTTTTTATTTCAAGAACCTGAGTTTTGTATCAGTGACAGTATTTTTTTGATACAGTAGACTCATTAACTTAAGAACAACAATTAATGAAGCTTGATAATTATTATCTAAATCTTGAGTAAGAAGATAAAATGTTTTCATGAATCCCCACACCCCCACCCCCCACCCCATCCACTGCAATCTAGTACATTCAATTTGAACCCTTGAGTCAAAAGTTTTTTATAAATGTAACAACATTCCATAGTGATTATAGTTCTGCACAAGACGGTTATAGTGCCAGAAATTTTTATTGAAACAGGTTCTCTTTGTTCCCCGAAAACAAAACTTAAGTTTCTTTACTAATGTGTTAACACAACTCTCTTATACTTTGACAGCTGATCTTTTTATCTTTTTTAAGCACATGTCTGATTACGACATTTGAAAATTCATTTTAGGATATATCTGATATTGGGTTTGCATATCGATGTGTAGAGAAAAGTTTGACGAGTATAGTAGATGAGGTATGCATCACGATATCCTTGTCCAATTATATAGGGAGCAGTCACGCTACACTTTACACATCTAACAATCACTAGATGCTGCATTAACATCATAATACGACGGTCTGTGGGTTTAAGCCAAAGGTTTTGATTACATTGATGCATAATTCAGTTTTTGTATTTCATTTGCTATATGTTAATGATTACATTCATTTATTTAGTGATTAGAAAGTTGTTTATATTAAAATTAATTAAAATGTAGGTAGTAGCCCCTTTTATTCGAAGAATGATGAAATGCTATAAACTGATAACTTCTGAAAAGGTGTGTATATTTAATAAATACATGATATGTACATGTAGGTGTATAATGATGAAATACAGGTCAAAATCAAGTTATTTGTCAACAGTGGTTAAAATTTACAGAAGTTATGACCCTTTTTAACTTAACTTTTGGTAAAATTTATCAACACATACAATAGGGCATCTGCGTCCTTGATAGATTTCTAGTTTAAAACTACAATAAAAATCAGGTATTCTGAAACCAATTGAATAGATATTCTTTTAAAAATTTACATTAATATAATATATATGTATGTGCAAAAATGTGCAACTTTTTGTTTGATCACATTAAATCTACAGTAGGCTGAATAGCTATGATTAACTATACTGAATGGAACAGTTAACCTGCCACCTGACATTTGATGTATTTTCTGTAATGTAAAAGTATCAAAGCAATTTCCTTGAAATTTGAACTTGAGTAAGACAGAACATTAAGGTTATGTAAAAATACATAATTGTCTGTTAATGGCATATACAACTTTTAATACTGCTACTCCATATTTTGATGAAGATATTGGAAATATAAAAGTGTCAGTTAGCTGTTCCATTCAGTATATAAACTGAGTTAGAACTGGTAGAAGTTACAAAACCCTTGGCTCAAACCTGCACTTAAACGTTAGAACATATTGCTGTATGTATTCTTGGTGACCGGTTCAATCATTCTGCAGCACTGACATGTAGTAGTTTGGTTTTAAGGAACTTCAATGAAATGTCTTGTTGTTACTATGCCTTTTTGATACATCAGTAATGGAGAAGGAATGCATGTTTATATGTGGTTATATTTGTAACAAAGAAGACACCAGTTTCTGGACAAATGACTGAAAGATCATTAGCTAAGTGGTTAATTAGATTTGGTTATATAAATACTTGAACATTCAAGTGATTTTCCTTGTAAAGATATGTCAAATTGCAATTTGAATTATTGCTTAGAGTTACTCCATGAGCTGTAAAAAAGAGTTTATACATGAGCATTAAAACTCATTTGAAAAACAAAGAATACATAAATATTTAATTTCATTTGAAAAACAAAGAATACATGAGCATTAAAACTCATTTAAAAAACAAAGAAACAAGGTAAAGTTTTCAAAATTCTTTTTCAGATCAACAAAAAAAACAAACTTGCCTGTTGAAATGACTGTTAAAACACTTAATTCTACTTGACACGCTCTGTACTGTTGCACATTGCAACACTAATATAGCACAGTAACCATGTCTTATTTGTATGCAAGAGTTATAAATGTGATTTTAATACATGTTGTTAAAACAGTAAATTGACATCTGAAGAAGCTAAGATTAAACAATCAATATAATGTTTCATTCAAGATGTGCATTAAGTTTCAACAAGCCATTTCATTCAAGTCAACATTTTCTTTTCTCACATGGAAATATCAGTTAGAAGTTCTCTACAGACTGAACTCATGTCAGCCAGGCAGTATCATCATCACCATATAAATTTACGTCGAAGTAGTTTGAATGGCGATACCTGTATCTTTAAACAGGGTTGTTGATGTTACCATGGTGACCAGGGTATTTCCATGGGAAGCAGCTGAGATACAAATTATTGCTCGTTTGTACAATATAAAAAAAAAAACAGCTTCATTCCTTAATGCTTGCTTCATAATCTGTCGTGTAGTTTAAATGAAGTGATATCATAATTGGATGGTGAAAAATTTATGGATGTTTCATTTAAATAAAACTGACATTTACAAGTATGTACATATGTTATTGTTATAAATTATGCAGAGAGAATTGGACAGTGAATACTGAAACAAGAGTTATATGAATAAAACACAGAATCTAACATTAAAACATGAAGAATAGTAAAACAAATAGTCAGGTCTTGTCAGAAAACAACAGCAGGTGAAGGTGTTTATTCTGTGGAATCTCTTGATTATATCTTTTTTTCATATCATAAGGCCTAAAAAATAAATGTTGTGTTTACGGTTTCCCGACCGACCCATAGTAAAAGGTCCCGACCGTATATTTTTTTTTCCAAAAAAAAAAAAATTAAAAAATTTCGCCGACTGTCGTGTTAGGGATGGTTCAGGTGCTCCAAGTATCGGGTGAAAACCAATATATAAAACTGTATACCAAAGACGGAACTTTTAGAAAAGTGCGACTTGAAATTCGAAGCACAACTGTGCCTGAAGACAAAAAGCAACAATCTGAAAAACTGCGAAAAAGAAATAACACAAATTCGTTTCTGAAATGGTTACAGTATTTATTCTTTCTACATTTCAACGCAATTGTAATTATTAAATCATTTGCAAATTAGACATTGAACGTTCCTTGGCAATAAGTTATAACACAAGGAAATTCTTGTTGAATCTCCAAGGAATTTCATCGCGAATCGGTCGCCATTTTTAGTAGAAGGTATCGAGGCGTGCATGCGCAACTTTCTAATCTCGGTTTAAACATCGGGCTAATTTCCGTTTTTGCCTTGTTTTTTTATTGGACGGGAAAATCGCGGGATCAAAGCGGATAGCACTTGTAAATACTTATTAGGAAGTTAGAATGCTAGGTGTAAAAAAAGGTTTCCCTCATTGCTTTCCAAAAAGGTTCACATGTATGAACATACCGCCGGCAAAAAGATTATTCAGCCAATCAACTATTCATTCACCTTTGAACAGGTCTTTTTCTGTTCCACCCTGCACCTGAGGAAGGCCAAAAAGGAAGCGTTTTTACATGTGAAATGAACACAAACACTGTCACAAACTTTCAAATTTAGGATTATGTCCAAGTGTCAAAATTGGTTGGTAGTTTTGAAATATTTTCACAGATATATTAAATATATAAAATGAATTCCTTTTATATATTTAATAATACTTTTTTTAACACATTCTGTTGAATACCCGATCTAACCTATTGCAATATGGTGCACATGGTGCAGAACAAATGAGAATATATTGAAAGTGGAAAGGAAAACATTCAAACTACAAAAGCAGACAAACTACAAAAGTATACAATAATTATGTTGTCACCAAATGCTTTTGAAAAAAGGTGTAATTACTTTGCATGCAATATTGAGTAACTGCGAGAGAAAATGAAGAAAAAAATAACAAAAAAACACCGACCCTTTGACTTTGCATCTAAAAAAATCAGCCAAAAAAAAAAAAAAGTCCTACCTACCGACCCAATTTTTTTTCAGCATGAAACCTTAAACACAACATTAATTTTTTAGGCCTAAGAACCACCTTATAGTTGTGTTGAGGAATTTATAAAATTTCCAACCAAATAAAAGTAAGAAAATATGTCCAACAGTGTACATAGCCTTTAAATACATTCAAGGGTCCTCCATGGTTGAGTGGTCTAAGGTGCCACCTATAGATCACTTACTCTCGCCACTAATGTCGTAGGTTCAAGTCTTGCTCGTTCCAAAATCTTTATGTGAGAAAACAAAACAACAACAAAAAAGCACATTCAATTCAACCGCAGGAGAAAACATCAACAATTGGTAAAAGACCAGTATAATTGTGAATGAAAGTGGTTTTACGGCGTACCAACACATTAAAGGTTAATTGACGCCAACGGGGAGGAAGATTCCAGGTTCACTCTACATATATATGTACATGAACAACAAATTAACATACAGATTAAAAAAATACATCAACAAATAAGTATGCATAACTTTGATACCTGCAGAACTGCAGTTTCAGCAAATTCTATCGTATTACTCAAATTGTCGCTTCCTACGTAAAGACCAGTATAATAAATACTGAAGAAGAGTAACAGTATGGGTAATTGCCTTGAAGTGGCCAGTAGCTAAACTGCCACTGAGAAGCTTTAACCTAGTTAATGGTTGTTCCCAACCTCACTCATCCCAAGTCATCACAATAACCTAACAAGGCGGGGAACCATTTCACGCATTTCAGTGAAAGTAAACAAGGATGACTCCTTTTAGATTATTATATTTTATGTCACTTGTTGTCAATTATGACCGTATTGACTGATGATTTATTATTTTAAACAACATCATGTTTATTTCAATTCAAATGAGACACTGTAGCCACAATTTGTATTTTGTTATAAGAATATAAGCACACATATGATACAAATTATAGATAAATAACATGAGTAACCATAATTCTGTTTGTTTGATATTTATGCATGCCAGTGTATTCATGTTTTCTTACTTCTTCTTCTCCCATATAGTCATGTAACTGATGTAGTTTTATGACTCCATACAGCATGAATATATTATACATGTTCTTATTTCATCTATTTCTGATATAATCGGGTGTTTGTGAGAGATGATTTTGGGATATGTTAATCCAGAGTTTTGGCCATCACTATGGCAATTTCTAATACGGACATTTAACCTTTGACATGTAAAAGTGTATGTGTGTTGGTACTAACATGAATGCAATGAATAACCTATATATTGTTGCATCCTTGACCTTTTTATGTAGTGTGAAGTGTTTGAGTGTGATATTAATCATAATCATTAATTGAGTGTTTTATTACAATGGCTTAGTTAAAATATTTATAATATTATGTGATTTAGTTTTTGTATCTGAATCAAAAGTGAATATGCATGTACATAAAATCATACACATATAAGAAGACATTTATTTGTTTTGGTTTCCAGGTTAAATACATATTCATGTTTCCAAGCAAAATGTTTTAAATCATCAAAAATGGGGGGAAATGGGAGAAGCATAAAAAATCCTATCAATAAAAAATCTATAATTCTTTGATATATCAATTGGTGAAAAATAGGAAAATCATAAAAAAAATTGCAATTGTTATTCTGACTATATTTGTTCTCAAGATGGGAGATGTATAAAGAGCTAAAAGAGTAAATAATTTTTTTACATATATTAATTAAGTATTTGAACACTGTTTGAACTTTATCAGTTGAGTACTGAAGTAAAACTGTTTACTAATATACTATAGTTATGTTCTGAATGAAATTTATTGTGGATTGGAAATAAAAAAATATAACATACTGTTTTATAACAAAATGCAAAATTTCTAAAAATGAATAGTTTACTGTAATATAATAAATAGCAAAAATAAGACAGTTGTCACAGTGAATTACTTAACCGTAAAATTTAAACGAGAAATATGATCAAATCTTAACTTTTTAATACAGAAATCACACAAAATGTGTTGTTTGATTCAGGAAGAGTGCCAAAGTGTACATGAGATATGACTAGAAGTACTGTTAGTTTGTAGGTACTGATAATCCGTGGTTCAATGTATCTGTCTAGATCAAGTTTATTTTGAAACACATCAAAAAGTTATTTTCACATGTAATACATAACATTGGAATGTTACAGATGAAGGAGCAAGTTGAAGATTTACAATCTCAGTTGAAGGTTTCCGAGGACAGGTGTTCACAGCTCCAATCTCAAATTAGCGAGGTATGTATTGTTTCTTTTTGTTTAAAGATTGGTCTTATCGCCATATCTGTATTTATTTGAGTTTGTTTTAGTTTTATCTGTTGCATTTGTCACTTATTTGTTTGTCACAATTAAAAATTGGTAATAGCCGTAATGCAGGCTGTTTGCATGGAAACTAGCTTAAATACAATTTATACTTGATATAAAAATTAATACTGAAATATGTATTTATATGTTATTAATGTAAAAAATCATTTCTTTGTTGTATTTTTTTCAGGCTGAAGCCAGGGTATCAGAATACAAAATAAAAATTGTAGAGGTGGAGAAAAATAGTGCTAATACAACAGAATTAAATAATGTAAGTGCAAAATGGCAATAGTATGCATAATTCTTGTTACTATTGGATAGGATATTGGGCTATTATATTTATATTACATAATATGTGCCCAAAGCACGGAGTCCAGTACACTGCAGTCTCAATATAACACATTTCCCAGGAGTCGTGGAGTCGTACTGCAATATGGATGAAAATGCCATATAAATATCGCAGCTATCGAAAATCTCAAAATAACAGTGTTTGTGTTGTGTTTATTTCACATTTTAATTTATTTTAAATGTTGTGTTTTAGGATTTAGAAGAATTGCGGCGTTTACTTGAAGCAGAAAAGAAGAAAAACAAAGACTTAGCATCTAGTGTTGTAAAATTGAATGGCATTATTAAGACCGGTCACGATGCTCTAACACAAGAACAGAACCTGGTGGAGAAACTGAAACAACAGCTTGCTGGTGGTGATAGCAAGGTAAATATTCCAGAGTTTATGGTTGATGGTTGAATGAATTAATAAGCTGTTGATTTGGTTCAAAATAAAAAAGGGGGAATGATATCTTAATTGGTTGCACACAGATGCGAACATCTGTAAACATTTTAATATCCATGTACAAGTTTACATTTACATTATGTGAAATTAAAGTAGTGTAAAAGCAATAATCTGTCTTGGTTCAGGTCACAAATATCAACATGATTTTATTTACAAGTTGATTGGCACAAAACTTTCCATACAATTATTATAGGTAGATGAGATATAAATCAGATATGCAGTTCATTGTTTGTCCAATACATGCTTTTGGACAGTTCTTTGTCAAGGGTCTTCCCTCCATGGCCGAGTTCTTTGCTAATACAGCTAACCTGATCATCAGTGTTACTTGTAATGGAAATTTTTCTTTGTTTATGCCCTAACCTGTATTTATGGCTGTTATTCCATTTGCATTAAACTTACATTTCTAGCCCCTCCTTTTTTCTGAGATTTTTGTAAATTGGGGAAACTTTTCAGTTCTTTTGTAATATAGCCGGGCCCGATTAGCTCAGTTGGTTACACGTCTGACTATCAATCCAGAGGTCGTGAGCTCGAATACCCCGCCCGGCAACAGTCTCCGTGATGATTGATATACGACATTGTGTCTCATTATCATTCATCTCTCACCACTGATTCAAGTGGGAAAGTTAACAGTTACTTGCGGAGATGGGGTGTGCTCGAGTACTGGTTAATCCCAGGAAACAGTGGTTAAGTTAACTGATCTTCAGTTAGCCCTCGATGGCATTAAAATGACGCTAAATATTCAATCAATCAATCAATTTTGTAATATATGCCTGTTTGCATGTTGGTAATATTTTGCATCTGCTATATAAGATCTTTGCTTTGTTCATTCATTCCTGTATATTTTTTTTCCAGAATTCATCAGCTCTGCCAAATGATACAAATTCAGAAGTTAGTAAGGTATGTTGAATAGCTTATATTTCATGTAAAAAGTTTAACTTGCATTTTCTAACTATATAGTATTAAGACAAATATTTCTTATCTGAAAGTATACATACATGTACATGTGCATGTATCTCAATATCTATCCACAATAAGTTACATGTATCTTGGTATAAATCCCCGGTAACTTACCAAAACTTGCTTCTATCTTAACTAATCTTTTTATCAGCAGCTGTGTGTCATGTTTATATTTTTGTTGAGTTCAAATGTCTGTCTAATACAGGTTTTTCGAGATAGGTCATCAGCATCTGAGATAACTTACTTATCATATCCGGTTAATTTGTTGTTTATGTGTATATTTCTGCGTGATATCTCGTGAAAGTATAGCCAGTATGAAAAGTTGTTCTGCTTACAAATTTTCCTTGTTACCATGACTAAATTTGGTATTAGTTGGATCAGTAAGTTTCAGAAGTTGTCTCCCTTTATCTAAAAATTTTAAGTGTTTTTTAAAAAAATCAGGGTATGAAATTATTTTCCAATTTTCTGTTTCCTTTATATTGTCTCATTCATTTGTATGATGCTTGTATTGCATTATGTGAGGTTTGCAACACTCTTTCAAAATGTTATATCAAAACGTTCACCAGCACAGTAGCAGTGCATTAACGTTAATTTGTAGGCATAAATCAGTCATTTAGACCCTGTGTGCATTGAAATATCTGGCAGTCCTTCTCTTCTTGTCTTGGCAAATATACATATACGTACATGTAGTCAGGATTTGTTTAAATCATCAAAAAAGAAATGTTTATAGAAACATTTATACTTATATAATAATGAGAGAATAAAGTTATATTTGTTTCATTGACCAGAAAATAGAGATTCTATAAAGAATAAGAACTAATGTAGATGATAAGGTGAAGTTCTACAAATATATGGCGGTACTCATGGGGGAAAAGTGCAGTCGTGAATATTTGTAAATGAACTGTTTGGCACATTTTATACTTTTGCCTTATTTCTTTGTGGACTATGCTTAATTTACCTCCATAATCCTCAAGTATAATCTTGTATGATTTTCATCTTATAATCATTTTCCATTTATAATTTCATTATTATAGAAATAAATCGCTCAGAATTTTGGTGAGTTTTGAGTTTGCCATTTAGCCTTGTAATTATTTTATTTGATTTGTATTCAGTTCTACACAATGTATTCTGTATGATTTACATGTACTTCTGTATTAACATTACCATTAACATCTTCTGTCGTTGCATCTTGTGTATAGTTTCTATCACATCCACCCTTCCATATCTAATATTTTGTCTTCAGTTACATTCTGATCAAGTATTAAAAGGCCGGTAACTTTTTTCAATTTTCTTTTAATTGTAAATATTGGAATACAAGCTATAACAATAAATGATAACAGTTGAGACACTTTACAAAACATTATAGTTTGGTCAACAAAGTTTTGTACAAAATTCCAGTAGCGATAATACATTTTACAGTGGTACTGAAAATGACCAGATTATTGAAAAATCGATAAATGTCAGTTTTGGTAGGGATTTTAGACTTGTTGTTTCACTTTAATGCACAATTTGTTGTGGACCTTTGAATGCAGAATTTGTATCTATCTTCATTCTGCATTTAAATGCATCTAGTGTTTGTTTACATCTAAATATTGGTTGAAATGACATCTTTGATTTACATAATATTAACAAGTCGTCACTGCATCCCTCTGTGGCACTCAAAGGTATCTATCTACATATAATGCCACAGGTATCTACATTTAATGCCACAGGTATCTACATAAAATCGTCTTCATAACTAGTATGGACACACCTGATGAATGACACAACTACTGTCTGACATAATCAACTTTGTATTCCCTATATGGATGTTAATTGTTAAATGTATGTATATCTTCTTAAACAATGTAAACCACATGTTGAGAATGTTATTTTATTATGACACTTGCTCCTGAAAGTGGGGGAGGGGCATATAGCATAACTGCACATGTGTACGTTCTCTTACGAGCTGTAACTTTGCAGTGTTTTTTGGGTCTGATTTTTCAAATCAAAAATATTAGGCAGAAATATAAATTTATCATGTATGGCATGAACGTTTAACAAGAAATCCAAGCCACAATGTGAGGGCATTTGTGTCCCATTGACATATTTCTGGATTTTGTTTTTCCCAGTATGTTTATTTGTGTGAGCTTGTGCTTCTCTTTCTACATGCAATTTTTATTTGCGGCTTTGTCAACATGTGGTATATTTATCTGCATGTGTTTTAACATGTTAACCTGTTTTCAGTTATGTTTATTACACATGTATATTTGTGAGCAGAATTATAGAACATGTGTCTGTACTTTTAATAACACACTTGATTGGAATTTACAGTTGAGAGCAAAATTAGAAGAACGAGAAAAGCAACTAGAGAAGGAATTAAATTCTAATAAACTGCTCAGTCAAAGACTGGTATGTAATGTTGGTCGAAAATTTATTTTAAAAAAAAAAAAATTTGAGGGGGAGAGAATCACTGTAAAGTAAATTAAAATTTGTTGAGATTTTTTCAGGAATTTTCTTTAGCATTGCATTTGTCTTCATAATTTAAAAATGATAATTTGGAAAACGTGTAAAACTATAATGTGGTAAATTTTAGTGAATTTTTAAACAGAATTCAAATTGAATTCTTTTGTTTAACTTTAATTAAGATTGTTATTAATTAATTGAGTTTCCAATTAAAATTAGGATTAAAAAAATATTGTAAACTTTTTATTAAAATTCGCCAATTAAATGTTTTAAATAGATAAATTGGAACAAGAGTTAATACTTGACTGTATATCTATAATTTAGGGTCAGTTAGGGGTCATGGTAAGTACACGGTATTACAATTGTGGGTAATAATGGGCTTTTTACATCTATCAACGGATAGGAGATAATTATTTTATATAAATAAAGCCTATATTTTTTATCACAATTATAATCACCTTTTCTGTCGAAACATTCAAAAATGAAAAGAGACTAGCCAAGCTTTTATATTTGATTTCGTTCCATTACATGTCCATATTGCTTATGTGGTTATAATTGTGATGAGCTTACCTTATGTAGCTAACAGAAATAAAATACAATATATTGTTGGTAAACATATATATATATATTTCATGAAAGAAAATAGCATCATAAGGCGAGACATAAAATTTAGATGGAATTATATGTTTTGTCACCTCGTATTCATCCACATTACATCTCTCACAACTGTAGACAGTATGTACCTATTGCCATGTTCCATCTCTCACAACTGTAGGCAGTATGTACCAGTTGTCATGTTCCATCGCTCATATATCAGTATATACCAATTGTTGTGTTGCATTTGTAACCAAGCGTCAGTTACACCAACATTTGTAAGTTTTACTTAAAATCTAAGCGGGACAATTGTGTAGAGTGATAGAGTGCTGTCTGCTATGTCAGAGGTTTGCGGGTTCAATTGCAAGCTTGACCTCAATTCTTCATTAAAAAAAAACAGCACTCAGTACTGGTTCTACCCAGAAAGCTCATTCCAAAGTGGTTCATATTAGCTTTGAGCTTCCTTCGCAATCAAGCTAAAATGAATTAGCACCTGGATACTTTTCCTATATATGAACTTTTACGTCTGCTCAGCAAAATAAGAAATTTTTCTCTCATTAACTTTTTGTGGAACGTATATTTCCAAATGTGCATTTCAGATAGATATATATAAAACGGTGGTATATTTTATCACCATTTGACCAAAGTTTTAAATTATTTTAAATTGGATATCACACAATTGTTGACAAAAGATAAAACATCATTTTAAAATCATTAAAAAAATAAAGAAGAGTTGAACCAAATCTGAGAAATAACCAGAAATAAGAAGAGAGTAAAATTTCATTTTTGATTGATGTGCATGCATGTAGTTAAGTACTTGCTGCAACATGTTGGTGTCTCTGAAATCAGTCATCATTTAGCACTTCTAAGTAGGTGGCACATTCCAATATATACCATCATCAGAAACCACCCATCCTTGAATTACCAGGCACATGATTTAAAATACACTTTTTTATGTTAGTTTTATGTTTATGGTTTGGGAGCAAGTGCCACCAATCCCTGAAGAGATCCTGGTTGTTTTTTGTTCAGTTTAAACACTGGTAGTTACATCAGTCCCTGTTTGGATTCATGGGTGGTGAAATTATAGGATATGTGTTTCTTTGCATGTTTGACAAATGAAGTGTTGGCAATATTTTTTATTGTTACTGTCAGTGGTGGTTTTACATTTTTTCAGTTTTGTCTGCAATCTTTATTTTGTTTAATGAATTGTGAACCTGGAAATTCTTTTGTTTTGTCAAAAAGTTATATTTTATGTTGATGAACTGTAAACCCAACCTGAGTTGACTTCTGATTGAATGATAACATATCTTCTGTAGACTGTGTACAGTATGTATACACGATCCTCAATTCTATCTGTGTTGTGAAGTATTGTTCATATTTCAAATTATTGACATGTGTCTATTGTATTTATAAGTCTCAGTAGTAATTAGCACATTCTTGATTCAATTATAAATCTTCTGTCAGTATACAAGTACATGTATAGTCAGGACAACATTGCGACTAATGATGATTCTCGTCTCTCATATCACCTGTTGTTGTTGTTCCTTCAGATTGTATTTATTTGTGTTCAATGAGATGACAAGAGATTTATCATGTTTTGGTTTTTGACTCGGACCTTGTGGTGTATCATATGATTAAAATTGTGTTTCCCGTGATATGGGTGATTTATTCAATGGGATGGTAGCGCATTGATAGAATGTTGGCAACTTATGCCACAGGTTGCAGGCTTGATATAGCATGTGACCCGATGCCTCAATAAAACAAAACTCGGTACTGGTTCTACCCAGGAAACAGACGGGAGAGCAGTTATTTAAGCTTAGAGTTTCTTCATAATCAAACTAAAATAAATCAGTATAAACTGTTACTGTATGCTGAATGATGTCCTCATTCCAAAATACTGAGAAAAATCTACATACCTTCCCTAAAATTGTGCCCTGTACAATAATTTATCTCCTGTAAGTATGAAGAAAGTATGATTGGAGTTTATTTACTTTTCATATATTACACTTGTCATACAGATCGCAGGATATATTGGTGTTTGTGCATGTAGGGGGACAAGCTGTACTATACAAGTACTGGATTATTAATTATAATATAACTTGTAACATCAATATTGTCATTGCATAATTCATCAAGCAATATTTTATTACTGTAATTATCATACTAGTATATGACATTTCATCTGCTCCATTGCACTTTTATGCATTTTAGTGTAAAGACTGTAAAATTGATAATCATTTACTCTTGATCTTGGCGATTATCTATCATGTTTGTAATATAAATCCTTTATGATTGCCTCAAGAGTTTGGCCTTAAAAAATACATGTTGTGTTTAAGGTTTTATCCTGAACAAAAAATGGATTGGTAGGTAGGGTTTTATATTTTTTTTTTTCGCTTCCATGTATTTTTTTAAATTCAAATTCATATGTCCAGTTTCTTCTCTTTTTCATCTCGAAATTTTTTTAAAACTATTTTTTAAACAAAAAATTGCCTTAATTGTCAAGGATGGTGAAATAATCAAGTTGTACATGTATGTCAATAACTGCCAGTTTTGTACAGTATTACATATGTATAGAATAACAATAATAACATGTAGAAAAGAATAATTAATAAGAAGTTGAAGAGGGGTTTACTGGTTTCACCATGTACGTCCGTCCGTCTGTCCGTTTGTCTGTCAGTCTGTCTAGAGACAAAATCTAGTCCAGCCTGTAATTTCTTCCTTGGTGCAAAAATCTCTGTCAAAACCTTCCGTAGTTGTTGATCTTAATAACATTGAAAGGAAATACTTGTTAGTGGTGAGAATTTAGATTACATCATTGTAAATTTAAACTGGGATCCCATTTGTATTTATATTTAGATTTCGTCATGGGAAAGTTATACTGTGATACCACATGGAGTTATATTAAGATTGCATCATTGTTGGGATTCCACACGACTGTTGTGTTTTTATATTACAGTTTTTTTCATCCAAACAAAGACTTGATAACTAGATATCTAGATAACTTTGCAGGGAAGTATGGCAATTTTTACAGCACTTGACAAATATTTTGTAAAATGATGATTGCTTGTTTTACCAGGTATACAAGTTTTTATACGTAACAGGAAGTAAATTTTGCATGTAAACACTTTCTGAAAGGGTTTTAGTTTTGGTTTTCATTTTTAGCTCTACTGGCCAAAGACCAGAAGGGCTTATGCAATGGCGCGTGGTGCAGCATCTATTGTCCGGCAACTGTTGTCCGTCATCCGCTCAGTTATTATAATAAACATATTTTTTTTTTAAAATGGAAATGGTTTTGCCTATATTTTCACAGAAGCGTTGTTTGCCAAGGAGGTTCAGATTTGTAAAAAATGTCTGAGTTCCACTGTCTTAAGGGGTCAGGAGGGGCCCAAAAATATTCAAAATTGGGAATTACAAAAATTGTTTACTAAAGAATAGGTCAGTCAAATTTGTTCATATTTGATTTAGATTATGCCTTTGAGTAAGGGGTCAAGCATTGTACAAATCAAGGGTCCAAGTGGGTTCACTAAAAGATTTAAATTGAAAATTCTGAAAAACTGATCAGTCAAATGTGTTCATATTTGTTTAGTTTATACTTAAGAGTGCTAAGTTTGTACAAATCAAGGGGCACTGGGATGTATAGAGATTCTGTAAGGGAACTGAGTTTTACTTAGGAATACTAGTGAAAATAGAAATTCTCATTTTTTCGTCTATTTGTGTAAATATGTTGTTCAATTTGATAACTAAAGCATTGTCTAGTAACAGTTAATTTGATTTTGTTCAATGAAGTGGATTGAATTTCAATAAGGGGGCAATATGGTTAAAATTGGGAAATATCATAAATGTTTTTTTCTCAACAGCCAGTCAGTCAAATATGTTCATAACTGATGGAATTATTTTAAGCTTTTGCAAGTCGAGGCTAGGGTATATAGGTGCCTTGTTTTTATATATGAATACTATGGGAAAATGAAAAATTCCCATTTTGTTATCCATTTGTTCAATACTAATTCATAGTTTCATATCTGAAGCATTGTCAAAACTTAGCAAATTAAGAGTTGATTCAGTAAGGAGGATTAAATTCCAAAATAGGGTCCAAAGGACACCAAAGTGGTTGAAATTGTGAAATTTCAAAAATCTTCCTTTCAATAACCTTTATGTCAAATTTGTCCATATGTGGTATTAATTATCATTACATCAGCAAAGGATTGAATATTCTACAAATTAATGGGCTGGGATATATATCCCTGTAAAGTGACTTTTACTTTTACTTTTACATAGGGATATTGTGTGGAAAACTGAAGACATTTTTTTTTTGCATCCATGTGTACAAAAAAAAATTTCTATTTAAGATTTTTTTTTACTGATTGGGAATTTAAAGTATTATCTTTTTATAGTAATTAGCTTTTTGTTCAGCAAAGGTGTGGTGGGAGTATTTATCCATAAGAGGTTAAGATAACCCTCCAAAGAAAGTTGATATTGTGAGATTTAAAAAAGTGCTATGGCCACTATGAGCGAGTAGAGTGTCCTCAGGCCTTCTTGGGCCTTATGTTGTAGCACATCATTTATTTTCACATGTTATAAATTACTGCACACTTGTATTAGCCATAAATTTGGCAATATGCCTAAGTGATGACGGCATAGTTACATTTACATAAGGCCATAATAAATTTATTCCTGGATTTTAATCCCCATTTTATTACAGGCTCTGTTTAATATTTTACCAAATTGTCAAAATTAGAATTGCACCCCCCCCCCCCCCCCCCCCCCCACCACCTTTTTTTTTTTATACAAATTTTGATGAAATTCTAGAATTCTAGGAATTAATTTATTATGGCCTATCAAATCAACGAAATATAACAACAGTTTACATAACCTAACTGTCATACCTTTTCCAAGAAGGGAGGTAGAGTAATGGATAGAGGGTTGGCCGCTTATGCCAAAGGGTTACAAGTTCAAGCCCCAGCTAAACTAAAGACTTCGCTCAATTCAGACATCTTTAACACTATTACATATTCTGACAGTTTCTTTCTTTCTTAACTGTTTTTGCTTTTCTATTGTACCTGTATAAACATAACCATTACTTGATAAAAAGTTACAGTGATATTTTACATAACAAAATAAATTTTGTATGCCCAATGACAAAGTTGGTGTTCTCTAGTGTTTGAATTATCCATTTGTCTGACAGAAATTGTGTTAACTGTCGCTGGGCTCTCTTACAAATATTTGGAGGAAATGTGAGAATGTTGTAGACATACATTATGTTTATACGTTGCAAGTCGCCTCAGCTATTCACTTACTGCCCCAGTTTCACTAAACATCTCAACTTGAGATTTTCCTCAGTTCAAATTTTTGAAATGCGTGAACTTTATTTACATTGATCATCTTACATGTTATCCGTAACAGGTCAGTGAAGGTTTGTTTTAACATTAATTCTGTGCAATCATCTTATTTGTAATAAGGTCAAGTTCATAAGGTCAAAAATTTTAAAAATAAAAAAAATCTTTCCGCCCTCCGTGTTTTAAAGAAAAATTGGATGATAATCTAACAATTAATTTATAAGATGTTTCGTGAAACTGGCCCTAGGGGTGGTATTCACCAATCATTATTAAGAATATTCTTAGATTTGAACTGAATAATGAATTTTGAAAAGCACACTTGGAGGCCAAAATTTGAAGGCATGTATGGTCACCTATTATATAGTCATAAATTATAAGCAATTATGGTATTTGTCATGGTAAACTAGTTAACAAAGGTAGAAATTTGAATTTTCAATCTCAAGTCTAAGAATAATTCAAGAATGTTTGGTGAAAATGGCCCCAGGAATTCATCTGATCGATAGCTGGTGTTTCGGAGTAAAGCTTCCGAAAGTCAAGTGCACTGTCCTGCAATGGCTCTACATCATTAACATTGTTTTTTTTTCTCTTTCCAGGCTGCTTCACAAGGTAGTTTAAATGAGGCCGGAACATCGGTGTGACAGGCCCCACTTCCGGCAGCCTTAAAAAAGGACTAGTCTTCAACACTATGTTCAATCAATATATTTTAATTTTATTTTTTTTGAAAGAACACTGTGAAATAGTGTTGACTCTATGCAAATTGGATAAGTTAGCTAATAAATTACTCCAGTACAAACTTATATATTATGTTAGAATTTTGTTGTTAGGGACCAAAGGATAATACGGATATACTACGGTACTTTATATAAATAAACTCTTATTTCTGTTATTAGTGTTCTGTTTTAAATGCTTTAATACATTTAAAAATGTAAACTATACATCTCAGAGTGTTTTTTTTTTAATTAGTTCATATGATAGAAGTACAAATATAAATATATATATATACAACAAAGAAGTTATTTATGAAAGTTTATCTAATTCACTTAGTCCTTAGTACTGTAGTTTGTTATAGACTGTGTTGTCAGATGTCAAATATTAGCTTATTTGTGCCATTTGTTTAAGGATGAATTGTTACTGCATTTTACTTTTATTAATTGATTTTCCCTAATTTTGGTATGTTTATCATACATTTGTTAATGAATTATTTACATGCAAACTTTCATGCCAAATTCTAAGCAATACCATATTTCTAGCATACCAGTCGACGGCATCTGCCATTTTACCAGGTTGAGATATTGCATACCAGTCGAGGCATCTGCCATTTTACCAGGTTAAGATATTGCATACCAGTCGAGGGCATCTGCCATTTTACCTGGTTGAGATGTTGCATACCAGTCAAGGGCATCTGCCATTTTACCTGGTTTAGATGTTGCATACCAGTCAAGGGCATCTGGCATTTTACCTGGTTTAGATGTTGCATACCAGTCAAGGGCATCTGGCATTTTACCTGGTTTAGATGTTGCATACCAGTCAAGGGCATCTGCCATTTTACCTGGTTCAGATATTGCATACCCGCCATTTGATATCTTCCACTCTGGTTGAAAGAAGATTCATTTCATGTTATTCTCTAAAAAAGTCTGAGTGGATTATGCATAGAGTCGATGTAAACCATGTGATGATCATGGGATTCAGTTATTGTGATTGGTCTCAGTTCAGGTTCATTATATACGTGATCTTATTAAGTTCATATAATCCCAGGTTGGATCAATGTTTTTTTATTTTCATCATATATGAAACTATGGTAACTTTAATTAGTTCAATTGATATTAGTAGCATTTTCTGGCAATATATTCTTAACTATTAACCATGTATGTAGTTAACATAATAAGTACTGAGCTATGATAATTACTCTAGGTATGTCAGATGCTTGCTGAGTTATCATACTTACTCTAGATATGTCAGATGCTTGCTGAGCTATGATAATTACTCTAGGTATGTCAGATGCTTACTGAGCTGTGATACTTACTCTAGATATGTCAGATGCTTACTGAGCTGCGATACTTACTCTAGGTTTGTCAGATGCTTGCTGAACTGTGATACAATACAATACAATACAATACAAATCCTTTATTTCGTAAATAGAGGCCTCCGGCCCAAAATACATATCATTATTTACAAACATTTAGTAGTGTCAAAATATGAAATGAAATATGGCATACAATTTATGTGGAAATATTTCTTTTCTATTATAATTGTGATTCATTTCGTACCAAAATAAAATGGATATATGCAGCTAGTTTCCTAAGTTTGAAGGTGTCATTTAGTTGTAGTAGCTGATAAAAATCTTCTAAGTTATTTTCCCCGGAATACCAAGACTGTAAACATTGTAGTCTCAGATCAGCATATCTCGGACACAGAAAAAATACATGATATTCGTCTTCTATAACGTTTATATTCGCATGAATATAACAATATGTACACTTTACTCTAGGAATGTCAGATGCTTGCTGAGCTGTGATAATTACTCTAGGTATGTCGTATGCAGACTGTTAAAGGAATTGTTAATATCTGTTTTAGTTATGAATTAAATAAATGTTTTTATTGTTAACAGCAGCAGTCTAAAGTAATTTAATCTCATTGTTTACTGCTTGCTTTAGACTTTTTGTATAAATGTGATGCATAAATAAAGCCAGCTTTTCAGTTTGATTATTTTTCTTATAACTGACAAGGAAGCTGTACGACTCGATACACCATCGGCAGTTAAAGTATTACTTAGGTACAAAGTGTCTTGACAGTATCCGGCCACTCAATGTGTTGTTTTATCATCACAGTGTTTTAAATGGAGTATATTGGCAAAAAATACTGTAAATGTCTTAAAAAATAAAATTATTTTTGAAAAGGATAAAAATCATCTCATTATTATTAATAGATAAAATCAGAATGGTTTTGGTATGTCATGTCCACCAAAGCTTGACATAATCGATATTTAAATTGAAGTGGTAAATTCGAAACGAAAACTCCCATTCTGAAAATAGACAACACTTAAATACTGTTTGATGACCTTTACATTGTCATTTGGACTCTTTCTAAGATGAAACAGTTTTTAGTACGGGTAAACCTGTATAACGAATCAAATTAAAATAAAAATGAAATCACAAGACTCGTTTAATACGTCATAAAATATGTTGCTATTTAAAACTGGAAATCTATTTTAGTCTAACTTAGCTTCAGTTAGGAAATCTCTATATATTGTTTTGGCATGTTCAAATAGATATATTCTATTGGCAATACGGGGTCAGCGAGTATATATAGGCATGATATATTGGAAAATTAATTTGATTTTAACCAATTTTAAAAATCCTGATATATTTCCTTTAAGGTGTTTTGTAAAAAATAACATAACTAATGTAAAAACATTTTGTATAGATGTTATTGATTTTCAAATTTTACAGACAGAATAAAGACAGCCATGTAATTGACAAAGAAGGACTATGCTATCCATTATTGGTTTATTTTATTTCACTTGTTCTAAGATTAGAAAAGAAATTATTAATAAAGAGATACTTCTAATGATAAGGTTGTGATTGATGTAAATAGGAGCTTATCAATTGATTAATTTGAATGTATGTTTGCTAGAACAGGATGTGTTCACATAAATGCATAATTGTTGGTATGGTCAGTATATATGTAATACCACAACTGTGATACGAGTCAAAAGTTTGTTTATTTCATATGGCATTCAATATTCTCATATAAATTTAAGAATGATTGTTATACTTCATTTAAAGTTGACAGTGTTTACATTAAAAAAAATGATAGCATGCTTTCTGTCTGCTGTTTTTCGTAGCATAAGTAAGTTACCTGAAACATTTAAGTATACATTATTAAATTATGAATTTGCAAAATACACTAAAGTCTTACTAAAACCTGGGGTCCAAATATGTGTCGTGCACTAACACATTGTGACAGTGTACAGTTTAGAAGTTGCATATATATAAAAACTATGTCAAATCTGTGTATCTGTTTGGAACTAGGACCTGTTAGCTCAGTCATTGATGCGGGTCCACTATAAATCCAGTGGTCATCAGTTTGAATCCCCACCCGGCCACAGGTTCCTATGATGAGTTACAGATAGCATGTCTCATTGTCATTCATTTCTCACGGCTGATTCAAGTGAGAAAGTTATCTGTTACTTTCTGAGATGGGTGTGCTTGAGTACTGGTTAAACTTCTAGGATCCAAGGAAAGAGTGGTTAAAGTCGTCTGTTAGCCCTTGTTGGTATAATATGAGCTAAATATCCAAACAAACATCGATGCATCTGTTTGTAAACATGTGAAATATACAGAAACATAATGGTATATAATCATGAAGATGTTTTAAAGTAAGAATGATCTAGGCTAGATACACGTATCATTGTGTTCCTTGGTTAAAATTGATTATCTTCATCTCTACATTGTACCCTGCAAGATCTAAATATAGTGTTGACTTCATTTAGTGTCAACCAAAAGTTGTACATTGTGCTGGTAAACAGGAAGTTTATTTTTACAGGGTATATTATTCATATTGTCCTGTAACCTGATACTTTAAACCGACTAGTAAATGCAGGTTTGGTTAATATAAACGCATGTGGTAGAAACTTTTATTTTTTTAAGACCATGTGTATTTAAATATATATTAAAGAGTTCGGATGGACTAGTGATTAGCATACATTTTATAAGCCCCAGAGGTCCATGGTTCAGTTCTGGTGGGATTG
This sequence comes from Panopea generosa, assembly GCA_029582155.1. Lineage (NCBI taxonomy): Eukaryota > Metazoa > Mollusca > Bivalvia > Adapedonta > Hiatellidae > Panopea > Panopea generosa. The sequence continues at coordinate 2,604,345 of CM055897.1, read as the reverse complement.
GGTCATTTTTATTTTATTGTTACTGGTACAAGGAATTGTGAAAGTGTGCCATTCTTGGATGAGAATGTAAAGCTGCCAGTTGTGTGTGTGTAGGAGAACCGCATCTAGTGCGTGTAAAAGATCTCGCTGAACTTCTTTGGTAGATAATCAATAGTTTAAATGGATGTTAATCTCCCCAACTAAGATTTCTTATAATAATTAACTTGCATGGGTGGGAATCCATATTATATTTTATTTTGAAAATAATATTTAAATGAACTATTTTTCTTTTCAGATCCATTTGTGTTATCAAGTTTTATAAATAGAAAGGTTATTTTACAGGATTGTCAACAACACTAAATTATCTGGGGACATAGTCAAGTTTTAAATTAGGCTTTAGTCTAGCACAATTTTGAATTATATTCACAGTGAAAGATTTCAGTTGCGTCATTTTTTGTTATATTCACTGCTAATTACCTCTTTACTTCACACACTTAAAAATAAAATCACTTCATGTTGGTACACGGGACAAACTTTACAATGAAATTGTGCAATAGTACGATGGGGGATTGAGTGTTTATACAACGGGCTAGTATGTACTGTTTTAAATGACAATGATAAGGGTCTTTATCATCTTTTTACCATGACACTTAATATAACTAATGTTGCAAGCCAGCTGATTTAATGCAATTAATTTAGACAAGCTTTTCATAACAATTGAGTTCAATGTGCAAGAAAATATATCTAGATATAGTTAAAGGATGGGTTGATGGATCAATATAAGATACGGTTTAAATGTTAATATACTTGCCAACATTTTGATAAAAACTCATGTTCTGATGACCAGAGATGAGTAAACTGTTACTTTGTACACTATGAACAATCGGTGGTGTACAATTATTGGAAACATAATTATCGTAGCCGACTGGGGACAGAATTTTTCAGTAATGAAAGCTACTTTCATAACCTCTGTTATGCTGATACCTTGTTCCAACTCTATGGCCTGGCCCGATTTGCTCAGTCAGTAACGCATCTGACTCAATCTGGGGGTCGTGAGTTCAAATCCCCACCTGTAAACAGTCTCTGTGATGAATGATATACATTATTGTGTCTCATTGTTTCTCACCGCTGATTCAAGTGGGGAAGTCATCAGTTACTTGCGAGATGGGGTGTGCTAGAGTATTGGTTAACCTTTAAGGATCCCAGGAAACTGGTTAGGTTAACTGATCATCTGTTTGCCCTCGATGGCATGAAAATGACGCTAAATATTCAATCAATCAATCGACTGTATGATTTTTGGCTGCTATATTATGGTAAACCAACTTCTGTAGTGTCTGTGTTCTTAATTTGTAGATTGACAGAAAATTATTTCAGATATTGCAATACACGGATACATGTATGTTTATAGATAGTAGTCTTGTGTTCTTTGTGCGCACAAAATGACCTATTTATGTGTCATAGTAAAACTTCATTCATTCATTCATTTGTTTTTCTGTGTTCTTTTCTTTTAAATGATTATAGTTTAAATTTGTACAATTATTATAATATATTTCAACATTGTCAATTCAGTATGAGATATTGAATTTAACTGTATATACAGTATTTTTGGTTGTTTTATGTCCATATCTATCCTGTTGATTGGAGAATACAGGGCCCATGGCTCATTTTATCAGTTAATTTTCTTTGCAATGTAAACATGACTATGACTGAATTGTTTGTACATGTTATAGTGAGCTTTGGTGGGAGTTGTTACTGTAGATATTAAGGGTGCTTAAAGAAAGGTTAACACAATCTGGCTGTCTATCCCATTTAGCCAGGCCCGATTAGCTCAGCAAGTAGCTGTCCAGGGGTCGTGAGTTCGAATCCCCGCCCGGCAACAGTCTCTGTGATGATTGATATACCATATCATTATCATTTGTCTCTCACTGCTGATTCAAGTGGGAAAATGATCAGTTTCTTGTTGAGATGGTATGCTGGAGTACTGGTTAACCTTCCAGGATCCCAGGAAACAGTGGTTAGGATAACTGATCGTCTGTTGGCCATCGATGGCATAAAAATTACGCTTAGTATTCAATTCAGGTATCTGTCCCATTTGTATTAGGGTAAGACTGCCATTATACAATTGTGAACCAGTTCTGGCATTTATATTTAAGGTTTAGTCTTGTCAATTGTAGAGATTTTTTTTTTTAAGTTTATATTGTACTTTTATACATCAGATAATTTGATTATTATTTGGTGGCCTTACAATATGGTAGAAACGTTATAATTGGTATTTTCAGAAAAAGACGTTTTACAAATAAAATCCAGTTCACAATAATTATTTTACTTTGGGTTGGTATATTGGGTGTGTACAAGGTTGATAGAAAGAGCTTGTTGGGTTAATAGGATGTAAATTCAGGTAGAAAGGGCTTTATTTGTTGCTATGTTAGTCCGGTTATGTATAAGTGTATGTTTTTCCGTCTGTCCGACTGTCCCTCACAGCTCTTGTGGCTTACAATCATCATTATCAATAAAATATGGTAATCATTTTATTTGTGTTTATTTTATTATTTTTTAACCAGTGTTAAATCAAGGATGTTTTTAGCTGAGCTGGCCAAATGTGTTTATATGATAAATTTCGCCCAAAAAAATGTAATTTATTAATCAAGAAATGTGGTCTAAGTACTGTCATCTATGAGCATCATCGGATACCCACGAGTGTCAGTTCCGATACTCTCCATCCATCACCCGTGGGAAATTACGCTAGCTCTGCGTCGTTTTATTTGAACAGAACGGAACAAAATACAGCTAACATTAAAATCATATTGTTGCATCGTGGCTTGGAAGAAACGATGCAACGCTAGTGTAATATCCCATGGGTGATAAATGGAGAGTATCGGAATGGATTACACGTGGGTATCCGACGATGTCTAATGACCAGTTCCCTCTCGCTGCTGAGGTTGTGGGCTTGAGCTTAGCTTGATGAAAACATTTTGTGAGAAAGTTTGCCATTTACTTGTAAAGAAACAGTGGTTCTTCTCATATTAATTCTGAGGTCTTCCGCCAATAAACTGGATATGCCATATATAACCTATTAAGCATTAAAAGTAGAGTTAACACCATTAAAATAAACTACAAAATCCTGAAAGTTTATCACCAAACGAAGTTGGTTTGAAATTTTAGAAAAGAAAAATCATCAATAATTCAAAGACCACATAATCAAAATGCATTGTAAAAGAAAATTAATCTCCAAGTTAAATTATGTACTTCAAAGAATGTTCAATCTTTAAACTTATCAAGATGTACATTGTTTATATCTTAAAAATATCTCGAAGTTGAAACATCGACGACCTCTCTCTTTTTGGTCCTCAGGACGTAAAGTCGCTAAGTCACTGTGAGTTTAGTATCTATAGAATTTGGGGAATTGGCTTGATAGAGTTCCAACACTTGTACAATGACAATACACGACTTAGAAGTTGTCCAGTTTCAATTATTTAAAGGGAGTATATTGACATTTAACTATCAATTTGGTGTCATAAATAAACCTTACACATATAAAGTTATAGAATGGAACAGAACAGAACATAGATTTTATTCGACTTATACATAGTTCATCGCCATATCTATACACATGTTAACAAATATAGTTAGATCATGTCACATGGAAACACACACACACGCTGAAAGCCCGTGTGGTTCCGGCTAAGAATAGAATCACTGGCGATCTCTGCAGAGGGGTAGGAATCCTCCGAATGTGTGTCATGTCATTTTATCATTTTTTGTCATGTTCATTATTGCGGTTAAATTACCATCCCCTGTGTGGTTTCAGGGAGCCATATGAGTGATGGCAAGAATACGATCACTGTGGCTCATGCATGTCGTAAAAAGTTATTACATTATTATATAAGTCTAGCACACCACTATTTGATTTATTTGAATACCAATTTTATAGGAAATCTCATAAAACTTATATATTAATGAATGTAAGGTATATACTTGGAAGGCGAACGTAGCCTTCTATAGTGATCGTGCGGCCCATTTACACTTTTGTTCTATAACCTTTGTTATACTGTTGACGGTGATTTCATTTCCTCCAACCAATAAAATAGTTCCAAAAGTTTCAAAACGCTATAGCAGATTATATTGTTTGTTTTCGTTCTTTCGGAGAGCAAAACACTTCAAATATGCGGTACAATTTCCACTGAAATGCTGACGGCTACTGGGCATTGGTTCCCACTTCAGCGTCGCAAGCGACGATAAATATATTTTGGCCGCTATATTTTTGGAAATTATAAAATAAATTGCACCTGTCTTTCAAATATTTTGTTTGATATGATTTTTAGCTCTACTGGCCTTTGGCCAGAAGTGCTTATGCGATGGCGCGTTCGTTGTCCGTCGTCCGTCATATGTCGTCTGTCGTCTCCAAAGTGTGTTAGCAGCACTTTCTCTGAAACCACTAGGCCAATTAAACTGAAACTTCACATGGATGTTTCTATTGCATAGGAGACTACAGAAGATTTTTTTTCGATCTGAAATTCATGATGGCCACCGTTACTTAAAATAGTCCAAAATTAAAAAAAATCTACTTCTCATGAATGTCCCAATAGATTTTCAAAATGTTTATGTAGTAATGATGACCAACTATAGTTTTGTTTGATTTGTTCAAATGGTGTCCCTAGGGTTAAAATGACCCCGTCCCGAGGGTTCAAATTTTTTTTTAAATGGAAATGATTTTGCTTATATCTTCACAGAAGCATGTTTGGTGAAGGAGGTTCAGATTTGTAAAAATGACTGGGTTCCACTGTCTTAAGGGGTCAGGAGGGGCCCCAAAAGGGTACACATTGGCAATTACTAAAATCGTTTTCTTAAGAACCGGTATGTCAGATTTGTTCATATTTGACAAAACCTAAAAAAATCTTTTTCTCTTGAACGTCCCAATAGATTTTCAAAATGTTTATGTAGTAATGGTGACCAACTATAGTTTTGTTAGATTTGTTCAAATGGTGTCTCTAGGGTTAAAAATGACCCCGCCCCGATGTTTCTATTGCATAGGAGAATTTCAAAAAGTGCTATACCCACTTTGAGACAGTAGAGCGTCCTCAGGCCCTCTTAGGCCTTTTGTTATACTCGTGGCTACACTACACAAAGGACTTGTTGCAACTAACACAACCACTATGATCATGTGCTTGACATGTCATTCATGAATGTGTTGGGTTTATGATATCAAAAAGATATACAAAAAAACAACAGAATCAAAACCACGTCCAACAAAGAATTAGAAAATATCCATAGATCTATTTGAATTAAAAAAAAATTCATTAGATCTTGTGAGCTCATTGGTAAATCCGTATATCATATTCTGATTAGAAATTAAAGAATGACGACATGATGGGCGAAACTGTTAACGAGCGAGCCTTCCCCCAGTCCGTTCGGGCCCCTGATTATAGATTGCCGCTTTATTATATGCGTTGGGTTTCATCTGATTTGTGGGTCCTCCGTGGTCGAGTGATCTAAGGTGCAGTCTCAATATCACTTACTTCTCGCCACTAAGGTCGTAAGTTCACGTCCCGTTCACTACAAAAACTTTATGTGAGAAAGTTTCCAGTTACTTGCGGAAGGACGATGGTTCTACTGTCTGAGTCTTCCTCCACCAGTAAACTTCGATATGCCATATATAACCTGAAAATGGCGTTAAACCTCATTCGTCTGGTTTGTTTATCTTTCCATTTTGAACGAACTGACTTCGGTATTCTGATCAACCGTCGTAAACGGCGACGGTGTAAAAAAAATGTGTACATATGCATATTTTATGATTGCCCGGATATTTTCGGAAATGCGAAGCTATGTTCGGAATGTTTACGGAGATAAATGTAAAGATTGACAGTAGTTTTTCGCGTACTGCGATAAAGTATTGTCAATATTTTGTTTAGTGTTAATTGAATTATTCTCCATATGCAGTTTTAATGTGTAGTTTGCCAATATATTCCTTTAAATATATGATCCATTCAGTATATAGTTCTTAAAAATCGTTATTTCTAAATTTAATGCTGATGTTCCTGATTAAAACCAAAATGATTAATTCTAGTCCGCCGACTTAGTACAAGTTTCAGATTTGTCAAATATCTTTAATTACTGAAAGACTTTAAACCTTAACTTCTATGTACAATCTTAAAATCTCTCTCTCTCTCTCTCTCTCTCTCTCTCTCTCTTAATAATAAAAAATCTTTCTATATACAGCAAACACTGTGTACATTATATGACTTATAACTGTTCTTTTGATGTTTTAAAAGCTGTATAATTTTATGAGAGACAACATATGTTTTTTCTCAGTCTCTTGTAACTCTTTTAAGAGTGACATCGTATATTGTACGATGTAGGTAATTTTATGTTATTGTAAATTGTATATACTATGATGAGACTTTAATAAACGATTTATTCTATTAGATTTTAACCTCATTTGACAACCAATGGAATCGCTTCAATTTTTATTGTGAAACAAGTTCTTACAACTTGGACCAACCACTCGCTCCCTTACTAAATGAACACTAACTATTACTTACAACTCCTTAAAATGATTAGCCAATGAAAATAACTTTGATTGATTTTATTATAGACAAATTATTTTTGGTTTGTTTTAATTGAAACCTAGTCGTATTTATTGAGTACCCTGCTGGTGAAATGAACGAAACAAAGTGAATTGCCATGGGATTCGAACCGGAAACACCTGAGCGACACTTTATCCATTGTGACATGGAGTCTAATGCATAATTGAAGAAATCATTACGTATATAAACTTATCTTAAAAAAACTATGATTGTAAGATTAATGAATACGAAAAAAGTAATTAATCAAAGTTACAATAAAAACAACTAAAAAGTACCAAAACCAAGTTCCAGGATGGCTGGTATTTTATCACCGAACTGAATCCATTGGATACTGGGCGATTCGGAACTCCAGTGTTAAACTATTTTTCAAATTTAAATTTAAAAGAAATAAAGACCATAACTCGATAACAATCAATGAATCCACAGGCTTGTACCTGATGTACACAAAGTTCCATTTGAATTAGATTAAAAGTGTTTGGAGACTTTCGTCCTCAAGGACGGACCGATGTCATTAAATATCCTCCTTATTTTTCGAAAAGCGGAAGATAATGATATATTTATTCATAGATCCTTTATAACAATTGTAAAAGAAACAAAACGCAACAAAAAGTATTTTCATTGTTAAATGTTCACTATAACACGACTGGTGGGTGCAATAAGACATTTCATAACTCCAAAATTTACTAAACATTCATACAAAATGTCAACACAGTAACTGCTGTGCGTCGAGACCGGGATCCTGCCTCACTTGCACAAACTCCTGTTAAGTCTGTGGTGGTACACTTATCCGTCTATTGGGGATATGACACAACGTTTGTTTGTCCGCGCTAGCAGCAATTACTGCTGAGCGGCGAGACCGGGATTCTGCCTCACTCCTCCACAAGGGTGTGCAAAAACTCCTGTTGAGTCTGTGGTGGCACACTTATCCGTCTATGGTCGATATGACACAACTATAATTTGTCCGCGCTAGCAGCAATTACTGCTGTGCGCCGAGACCGGTCTCCTGACACTTCTCCACAATGGTGTGGGCAAACTCCTGTTGAGTCTGTGGTGGCACACTTATCCGTCTATGGGGGATATGACACAACTATTGTTTGTTCGCGCTAGCAGCAATTACTGCTGTGCGCCGAGACCGGTCTCCTGACACTCCTCCACAATGGTGTGGGCAAACTCCGGTTGAGTCTATGGTGGTACACTTATCCGTCTATGGGGGATATGACATAACTATTCTTTGTCCGCACCAGCAGTAATTACTGCTGTGTGTCGAGTTCGGGATCCTGCCTCACTCGCGCAAACTCCTGTTGAATCTGTGGTGGCACAATTGTACGTGACACAACAATGTTTGTCCGCGCTAGCATCAATTACTGCTGTGCGCCGAGACCGGGATCCTGCCTCACTCCTCCACAAGGGTGTGCGTACACTCCTGTTGAGTCTGTGGTGGCACACTTATCCGTCTATGGGGAATATGACACAACTATTGTTTGTCCACGCTAGTAGCAATTACTGCTGTGTGCCGAGACCAGGATCCTGTCTCACTCCTCCACAAGGGTGTGCTTACACTCCTGTTGAGTCTTTGATGGCACACTTATCCTTCTATTAAGGATTTTTTTTTGTCCGCGCTAGCAGCAATTTCTGCTGTGCGCCGAGACCGGGATCCTGCCTGACTCCTGCACACGGGTGTGTGCAAATTCCTGTTGAGTCTGTGGTGGCACACTTACCCGTCTATGGTGGATAAGACACAACTATTGTTTGTCCGCGCTAGCAGCAATTACTGCTGTGCGCCGAGACCTGCCTCACTCCTCCACAAAGGTGTGCGCAAACTCCTGTTGAGTCTGTGGTGGCACACTTATCCGTCTAAAGGGGATATGACACAACTTATATTTGTCAGCGCTAGCAGCACTTACTGCTGTGCGCTGAGACCGGGATCCTACCTAACTCCTCCACAATTACTGCTGTGCGCCGAGACCTGCCTCACTCCTCCACAAGAGTGCGTAATCTCCTGTTGAGTATGTGGTGGCAAACTTATCCGTCTATGGTGGATATGACACAACTATTGTTTGTCCGCGCTAGCAGCAATTACTGCTGTGCGCCGAGACCTGCCTCACTCCTCTACAAAGGTGTGCACAAACTCCTGTTGAGTCTGTGGTGGCACACTTAGCCGTCTCTGGGGGATATGACACAACTATTGTTTGTCCGCACTAGTAGCAATTACTGCTGTGCACCGAGACCGGGATCCTGCCTAACTCCTACACAGTGGTATGCATAAACTTCTGTTGAGTTTGTGGTTGCACACTTATCCGTCTATGGGGAATATGACACACCTATTGTTTGTCCTTACTTGCAGAAATTACTGCTGTGCGCCGAGACCAGAATCCTGCCTCACTTCTCCACAAGGGATGTGCGCAAACTCCTTTTGAGTCTGTGGTGGTACACTTATCCATTTATGGTGGATATGACACAACTATTGTTTGTCCGCGCTAGCAGCAATTACTACTGTGTGCCGAGACCGGGATCCTGCCTCACTCCTCCACAAGGGTGTGAACAAACTCCTGTTGAGTCTGTTGTGGGACAGTAGTAAAATGCTTGTAGCTGTCAAATCTTTATATGCATCTGTTTCCTCCTGTGTGAGTGTAAATAATTTTTATACCAACTGGTTTCAAGTGAATTCTGGTTTAAGACAAGGCTGTTCATTGTCACCCGTTTTATTCAATTTGTTTATAAATGACCTAGCAATACGTATAAAATCCCTTGGTAAAGGTATCTGTATTGATAATGAAAATGTAAGCATTTTAATGTATGCTGATGATATTGTACTACTTGCTGAAAATGAAGGAAACTTGCAGCATATGCTTAATGAGTTAAATAGCTGGTGTAGTATTAACAGTATGACAATTAATTTTACTAAGAGTAGCATCGTATATTTTAGACCATTGTCAATTGCTAAATTAGATATTGTATTTATTTGCGGTGGTAATGTTCTAACTTATACTGATAACTATGTATATCTTGCATTAACATTAACAAAGCATCTAGATTTTAATGTAACTTCAAAAATAGTGGCTCAAAGCGCTGGTCGTGCTCTAGGTTAACTTATTGCCAGGTATAAAAGCTTAGGTGGAATGCTCCATAAAATATTTACAGAGTTGTTTGATTCACTTGTTTGGTTTGTTATATCGTATGGAGCTACAATATGGGGCGTTAAGTCTTATTCCTGCAAAAATTCAATACAGAATAGAGCGATGCGATTTTTTCTGGGAACTGGCAAATATACACCTACTGCAGCCATTTCAGGCCATATGGGTTGGGTCCCTCCAATAGTCCAACAATGGAAATGTATAGCGAGACATTGGGTGCGCAACATCTATACAATTGATACAAAATTAAATTAAAGAATATTTATTTGGGCATGAAATAAAGCTAATAACTCTTGTAAAAATTGGGTTTTCACAGTTATAAATCAATTTGATAGTTTACAGCTTCATGCTTACTCAAACGTTAACAAAATTAAATTTGTTGATACTGTATTTGAAAAGATGATGTCTATATATATTACGGAGTGGAAAGCAAGCGTAAATCAAACAACTAGTATACGTGGTAATGGACGTAACAAATTAAGAACTTATAGGCTTTTTAAAAATGATTTTGAAGTAGAAAATTATTGTAAAATTGTGCTACAAATGAAGCATAGATCAGCGTTTGCAAAATTCAGATGCGATGTTGCGCCATTAAAAGTAGAAACTGGTCGATATGAGGGTATTAATGAGAATGACCGGTTATGTTCTTTCTGTAATAATGCTATAGAAGATGAGTGTCATGTTATTCTAAAATGTGCCACTTATAAAGATATTAGGACAGATCTGATGCTTAAAGCAGTAAGCATAGATGCGAACTTCAATAATTTTTATGACTGTAATAAATGAGGTTTCTCTTTTCCAATAAAGATATGATAAGAATATGTGCCAAAACCTGTTTTACAATACTACAAAAACGTAGAAATAATTTATATAAATAATGTAATATATCTTAAAATGTAAAACAAATTAATATTATATTATGTTGAGAAATCGGTGCTAATCAGGTCATTCCAGATCTGATCTGGGGTGATAACTGATCTTTTAAAATATTTTTTAAAAAAGTTTTTGACTATATAGCGATGCATTTGCATTTATTTTTCCTGTCACGATTTAACAAAAGTTATTTTAACACACTTTTAGGTCTGGAGTCAAGATTAGCGCCGATGTCTTAATTCTTACAGTGTATAATGCTATATAGTATATATCTTATTCTAAAATAATGCATGAATAATCTGTGATAGATGTTTATATTTTATGTCAATTAATTTTATAGTGGCAGTCTCTTGTAATTCTAATATTGAATGGATATGTACGTTGTATGTGTTACTGTATGTTTTATTTATATGTTTGTACATAGATGAGACTTTAATAAAGATATATATACTTATCCGTCTATCGGGGATATGACACAACTATTGTTCGTCCGCGCTAGTAGCAATTACTGCTGTGCGCCGAGACCGGGATCATGTCTCACTCCTCCACAAGGATGTGCGTACACTCCTGTTGAGTCTGTGGTGGCACACTTATCCGTCTATGGGGGGTATGACACAACTATTGTTTGTCCGCGCTAGTAGCAATTACTGCTGTGCGCCGAGACCGGGATCCTGCCTCACTCCTCAACAAGGTGTGCGCAAACTCCTGTTGAGTCTGTGGTGGCACACTAATCTGTCTATGGGGGATATGACAGGTAATCCTATATATCTTTTTTTACCAGCTGATGTTTTTAATTAGCAGATTGTACCAGTTAACGGGTTTCTAAATGCAGATAATCCTATATATATTTTTATCAACTGATGTACACTGACTGACTGCAGCGGTAAATAGGTCTCTAAATGCAGGTAATCCTATATCTTTCTTTACAAGCTGGTGTACACTCGTGGATCGCACCAGTGAATGGGTCTCTAAATGCAGGTAATTCTACATATTTTTTTATCAGCTGATGTACACTCACGGATTGCACCAGTAAACGGGTTTCTAAATGCAGGTAATCCTATATCTTTATTTATCACCTGACGTACACTGGCTAACTGCACCAGTAAATGGGTTTCTAAATGCAGGTAATCCTATATCTTTCTTTATCACCTGATGTACACTGACGGATTGTACCAGTAAATGGATCTAACAATGCAGAAAGTACTGTATATTTCTATATCAGGTAAGGTAAGGTCCAATGGCGGATTGCACCAGTAAATTGATATCTTATGCATATAATACTATATCTTTATCAGCTGATGTACACTGGCTGATGTTTAACTTGTTTATCGATCTATTAAAATTTGTATATTGTGTCATTTTATTAACTAATATTTGATACTTTGATTTGATTTTTGGCAAATATGAAATCAGATGGTTACATAATCTTTTTTATTCAATAAGGTCAAGGTCACAATTTAGCTTTGACGACACTTTCAGTTTGTTGATATTTCATGTCTGGTTTGTAACTTTGTCTTACATGGATGGATTTTAAAATAGCTTGTCACAAGTGATAACTATGACATGATGATTTGTTACATGTATTTACCTGTAGAAACACCCCGACCATTGCATCAGATGTCAAGGTCAAGGTCACAATTAAACGTAATAACATGAAATTGTGTGTCTAGTCTAAAACGTCAGTCCATTCCTCTTGATAATCATGGATACATTTTAATCGCTACCTATTATAAAATAAATCGTTATTTTCACAGACCATTTGGAGGGCATGTGACACTTACTAGTGACCTTTTTTGTTTTCTATTTCAATTAATTTAAATTGATATAGCTTGTTTCAAATTACATAAGGAATGTTTTTTCTACATTTACTGAAATAAATAATATTTGGCTGATAATAATAACATTTATTTTCGCATTTTTATTTGCGCTATGAAATGAATAGATGAAGTTAAAACTTGACTACAACGTTTGTATATGCATAAATATGTTCAACTTTACACCTTTCTAAGTATCTTTTGTAAAAAGTTGTTTTGTTCTTTATTATAAAATCAAAACTGGTCATCTTTACATAATTTATTATCATCCATACAGTCATCCACGCAGTAAGAATATTGTGGAGAAAACATTTTTGAGAACTCTGTTATTTATATCACTACAGTTAATATCACATTCAAACATAAGATTAAGCAGTTTTATATCATATAAAACACTACAGTGACAATGTGAAAGTATACCATAAGCAGCTATACTTGCTTCATATTCCCTTCAATGTTGACTGCGAATTTTGCATAAATCATGAAAACATATTGCTGTATTGGTATTGGTAGTCCTCCTAATAGTTTTCATGGAACATTAAAACATGTTGGTACATATTGTACAATGATATAGAAAGATACAGTACTTTCTGCATTCAATCCACAATTGGACCACTCCTTATATAGAAATGTATAATAGTATTTGCATTTCTAGACCCATAGTACTCTTTGCATTGTTAGATCAATATACTGGTGCAATCTGCCATTGGACCTCACCTCATATAGATAGATACAGTACTTTCTGCATTGTGAGATCCATTTACTGGTGCAATCCGCAATTGAACCTCACCTGATATAGAAAAAATACAGTGTTTTCTGTACTGTTAGATCAATTGACTGGTGCAATCCACCATTGGACACCACCTGATATAAAAAGATAAGTATTTTCTGCATTGTTAGATCCATTAACTTGAGCAATCCGTTATTGGACCTCACCCCTGCTATAGAAAAATGCAGTACTTTCTGCATTGTGAGATTCATTTACTGGTGCAATTCGCCATTGGACCTCATCTGATATAGAAATATATAGTAGTATCTGCATTGTTTGACCCATTTACTGGTGCAATCCGTCATTGGAACTCATCTGATATAGAAATATATAGTATTATGCATTGAAATACCCATTTACTGGTGCAATCCGTCATTGGAACTCATCTGATATAGTAAAATACAGTACTTTCTGCATTGTTAAATCCATTTACTGGTGCAATCCGCCATTGGACCACTCCTGATATAGTAAAATACAGTACATTCTGCATTGTTAAATCCATTTACTGGTGCAATCCGCCATTGGACCCCACCAGATATAGAAAGATAGTCCTTTTTGCATTGTTAGATCCATTTACTGGTGCAATCCACCATTGGATCTCGACTGATATAAAAAGATACTATACTCTTTGCATTGTTAGATCCATTTATTGGTGCAATCTGCCATTAGACCTCACCTCATATAGAAAGATACAGTACTTTCTGCATTGTGAGATCCATTTACTGGTGCAATTCGCCATTGGACCTAACCTGATATAGAAAAATACAGTACTTTCTGCATTGTGAGATCCATTTACTGGTGCAATTCGCCATTGGACCTCACCTGATATAGAAAAATACAATACTTTCTGCATTGTTAGATCCATTTACTGGTGCAATCCGCCATTGGACCTCATCTGATATAGAAAAATACAATACTTTCTGCATTGTTAGATCCATTTTCTGGTACAGTCCACCATTGGATCTCATCTGATACAGAAATATATAGTAGTATCTGCATTGCTAGACCAATTTATTGGTGCAATCCGTCATTGGAGCTCATCTGATATAGAAATATAAAGAATTATCTGCATTTAAATACTCATTTACTGGTGCAATCCACCATTGGATCACTCCTGATATAGAAAAATACAATACATTCTGTATAGTTAGATCATTTAGTGGTGCAATCCTCCATTGTTCCCCACCTGATATAGAAAGATACAGTACTTTTTGCATTGTGAGATCCATTTACTGGTGCCATCCGCCATTGGACCCACCTGATATAGAAAGATTCAGTACTTTCTGCATTGTTAAATCCATTTACTGTTGCAATCCGCAATGGGACCTCACCTGATATAGAAAGATACAGTACTTTCTGCATTGTGAGATCCATTTACTGGTGCAATCCGCCATTGGACGTCATCTGATATAGAAACATACAGTACTTTCTGCATTGTTAGGTCCATTTACTGGTACAATCCGCCATTGGACCTCACCTGATTTAGAAAGATACAGTATTTTCTGCATTGTTAGATTCATTTACTGGTGCAATCTGCTATTGGACTTCATCTGATAAAGAAAGATACAGTATTTTCTGCATTGTTAGGTCCATTTACTGGTACAATCCGCCATTGGACCTCACCTGATATAGAAAGATACAGTATTTTCTGCATTGTTAGATTCATTTACTGGTGCAATCTGCTATTGGACTTCATCTGATATAGAAAGATACAGTACTTTCTGCATTGTTAGGTCCATTTGCTGGTGCAATCCGCCATTGAACCTCATCTGATACTGAAATATATAGTAGTATCTGCATTGCTAGACCCATTTACTGGTGCAATCCGCCATTGGATCTCATCTGATATAGATATTTGTAATATTATCTGCATTTAAATACCCATTTATTGGTGCAATCTGCCATTGGACCACTCCTGATATAGAAAAATACAGTACTTTCTGCATTGTTAGATCAATTTACTGGTGCAATCCGCCATTGGACCTCACCTGATATAGAAATATACAGTACTTTTTGCATTGTGAGATCCATTTACTGGTGCAATCCTCCATTGGGCCTCACCTGATATAGAAATATACAGTACTTTTTGCATTGTGAAATCCATTTAAATTGCAATCGGATTAAAACCATTTATTATGAAAAGAGGGGGAATTAAAATACAACAAAAACTTTTATCAATATATTTCATAACTTGTTTGTCAGAAACTGGACATGGCTGATTATTTCTATTAAGTTTTCATGAATGTAAATCCGCTGTTGGGGAATTTTTTTTATCAGTCATTATATAATGTTATTATCCTGGTGATACTTGTTTTCACGTACATGTATGTATGGAAATAATATGTGCATGAAAATAAGTATCACAAGGATAATAACATTATATAATGACTGATAAATAAATTCCCCAACAGCGGATTTACATTCAATACAACCTAAGTAACAGGAAAATGGTATAAAACCTTGTGATATCTTGTGTCTACCCTACTGCAAGATTCAGTTTATAGTCCATATATTTCTGCTAGTCTATAAGCCGGGGTTAGAGGACTGTGGGTTGTTGCATTTTCATTACCTGGCATAAGCAGACTCAATACAAGAATATCGGTGGAACCGATGGATGATCCCCCAAGTGAGTGTTTGACTCTGTACCATATGGTAATAATATTGAACGGGGGAAGTAACTGTGAGAGTTCTAAAGAGAAGTCAATACATTATTTTTATTTCGTGATATAATACATTGTACAACATACTTTGAAAAAGGTCATTATGACCCGTGATCAAACATTTCAGCAAATTTTTATTACAAATATACATTTTATGATGGATATATTTACTGATTTCATTATAAAGATTCAGTTGTTACATATGGCATATTAATACATGTGCTAGTTTAACAAACACTGCACCACTTTAGTTTCTGTATGCTTATATATTTATATTAAAAACAAATGTACTGATCAAGATACATTATTAATGTATGTATGTATAAATGTATCATGAATAGTGAAACTTTAGTAAATTTTATCTATATTAAATAAGTATTGTTAATAATAAGATAATGCGCTATTTGAAAGACTTGTGATTTAATGATCTGTTAATTGCCATACATTAATGTTAATCTGCTTTATTGTTGTTGTTATAAAATAAACATAGTAATTATGATAGCAAGTTTATCAATTGTATTTTCACAGTTTTTACAGCGCTAATTGGCAGCAGACCGAACCATATTGTCCTTAATGACAGTTAGCAACAGTTTATACTTTCATTATGCCTTAGGAAATGTTATGTTTTTAATATTTCGCCAGTATGAGATACATAATTAAATATAACTAATAGTCATCATTTAAAAAAAATGTTGACACAATTTTTAAAAAGAACATTTTCGTTTATTCACCAGGTAATAAAACATTACAAAAAGGGAAAAGGTTCCTATTGGTTTTATTGCCGCCATATAATGATAACCGTATAAACTGTTAAATTCTTAACTTTAGATGTACGTAATTAATACCTTAGGAACAAAGCACATTTTTCAAATTACATCAAAGTATATGTACAAGTCGATAAAGTATTTTTATGATTTTTTTTAGAATAAAAAATAAATGTTAATTACGAGTAATGTTATGCATTAAAACAACATTTATCAATTATTGTATGAACAGAAAATCAAAACGAACAAACAAGTGTTAAGGTGTGTAGAATAAAGTATCATTTCTTTAAGAAAATATTTAAAAAAAAAAGAAGAAAAGTTCGTTTTTTCTCTTCTTTAAATGAATATTTTGTATATAAAATATTTTGTCTAGCGAAAATGTCCAATGACGTTAAAAGTAGTCTGTCGTAAAGTTGCAACGCGGGATAAATGAATCAGTTTTATTGTCTTTATTTGCCTCGGGTCATAAAACAGAAAAGTTGTACACGTGTATGACAGAATGTATTAGACTAGTTCTGATTAAACAATTAGTTGTCAAATACATGTAAAAATATTTTTAAAATAACACCAAAAAATGTCAAATGATTTATTTCACTGAGTGAATGAATGAATGAATGAATGAATGAATGAATGAATGAATATATAAATGAATGAAAGAATGAAATTGAGAAATATGAATGAATGAAATAATGAATGAATGAAATCGTTGTGCCTCCAGGCAGAGACATAATACAGAGCTCTGTATTATGTCTCTGCTCCAGGCGGGGTCATAAGACTTGAGAAATCTAATATATTGATTATCTGACCATATTTTACGCATGTTTGTTTTGATAGACCAAACACATGACACCCTGCTTGTTAGAAAGCGACTTGAACTTAGTTTTGTGCAGAATTGCGATAGGGAAAAGCGGAAGTGCGTAAAAACGGACAGTACATTTTGGGCAAATGAACGATCGTTGTAAATAACTAAGAAAAATCAGAAAATCACTGACGAACAAATTGAAGCCAATCTAAAATATCAGCCTAAAAACGGTAACTGGAGATTGTGACTTGGAAGAATTAAATGCAAATAAACTGAAAATAAGACTAAGTGCATTAGGTGTACACACCAAATTCAGAAAAAAAGAAAAATTACTAGATTTACTGAAATCAAAATTACGATCATAATCACGGGTGCACACCAGATTAATCAGTGAAAAATATGCTTAATGAGATGTATGTACATGTATTAGATATTTATGTCTTATTAGTATCGTAGTATGCTATATTAAGTTATGGTTATTTTGTTTAAAAAACATAAATTATTATTAAAATGAACATTAATGAAAAATAAAAAAAAAATAAAACAAAGTAAATAAAGATGAAATAAATTATTTTACTATTTAATTGTTGTCATGTCTTCTTTACAGGCCGGACACGAAATCTCGAACAAACTCGAAGTGTTGTCAAACAAACTCATATAGTGACCTTGACCTTTGAGTTACGGGTGTGGGTCTTACTCGCAACACGTCGTCATGTTATGTTGATCATTTGTAGCAAGTATCATTAAAATGCATCTATGCATGACAAAGTTACAGGCCGGACACGAAATCACACACAGACTCAAAGTGTATTCAAACAAACTCAAATTGTGACCTTGACCTTTGAGGTACGGGTGTGGGTCTTACTCGCAAAACGTCGGCATGTTATGTTGATCATTTGTACCACGTTTCAACAAAATTCATCTATGCATTACAAAGATATAGACCGGAAACGAATTACCGGACGGAAGGACGGACGGACGGACGGACGCTCCAATAACTATATGCCACACCAAAAAAAAAGTTGGGGGGGGGGGGGGGGGGGCATTAAAACGACATCGTTTCACTCTGCTATTTTGCTGTTCTGCTTACTTGACCGACTTTTCAAAATAAAGCATAGCGTGACCCTTTCTATTGTTTTAACTTCAAGCTGTACCACTTATAAAGAACATGTTAAACTAAGCTTAAGCTCAAAGTTGACGTGAATGTGTTCTTTCAGGTGGGGATTCAGATGACGATACAATCCTTTCAGTGATTGAACATAGATTTTATTGTCATAACGTTGTTTTGTTGTTTTATTTAACTTATATATTTTACCTCGATTGTGAAACAAGTAATCACAACTTAGACAACTCACTCTCGAAGTTGTCTTCTGTGTGCGGATAAAGTGTCTTACTGAAGGACACCACACGTAGACGTGGTGGGGGATTGAACCCGCGACTCTCCAATCCCGGGTCCATTCTGTTTGTATGCTAATAACTGACTAAAGAGGTTGTTTTAATGATCATGTTGTATCATTTTATGATGTTTTATTGAACTACTTTGTTTTCTAAGATCACAAATAAATAATGTAGGACTAACTATGTTTTAACGTTCATTTTGTGTTGAGTTTTTAGCTGACATTATGTGCAGTATGCATGTGTCGTTTTCTTATAAACAAACTTTCATGTCTCGTTTTATTCTTAACTCCTCTATTCATATATCAAAATAACTGATGACTTATTTTTTAACCCGGCTTATTGTTAAATTATTTGTACTCGTATTTAATGGTGACATTTTTTTCGAAACCGTTTCCTTTTTTTTTCTCTCTCTCTTTCTTTTTTCTTTTTTTACAAAACTGGCTTAATTTCAAAAATTTAAAGCATGCGATTATTCCGGTATAACTGTGTTGATCAATAAAAAATCGAATGAAATTGCATATCAGACGGTATAATGCTCCTTCGTTAAGCACATACGACTTGTCAACGTTGTACACTATTTACCATTAGCTCGTGGTACTAATTAAAAAGAAACGTTACCGCAGAAATCTATATTTTTGGAATTTAAAATCCATCCATGCTTTCTTTATTTATAGTAAAATTGACAGAGTTTGCCATTAGATATGTTAATTACTATTAAATATAATAGAGGTTCTCCGTGTCCGAATGAGTGGTCTAAGACGCCGTCACTAAACTCCCGTCGCTTAAGTTCGAGTCCCGCTCTCTCCAATCTTTATACTACATGTAGTTACATGCGGAAGGACGGTGGTTCTACTGAGATTCAGTCTCCACCAATAAAACTGGATTTGGTTTAAACATATTTTATTGTGTCATATATGCAATTGTCTTGGATCAAAAATTCTTACAACATCTTCCCTAAAACTGGATATGCCATTTACCTGAAATGTGTTGAAAATGGCGTTAAACCTCATTAAATAATATATAACATATTTATTCGATTCTGTGATATGATGTGCATCATTTGTCACATACTTGTTTTTTGTATTGCTACGAAGGGGCAGACGAGTAAGTTGTAGTATGATAGTATGTAGTGCCACTGGCTGTTCTCGACAAAGTTGCTTCTCTCTGTGCGCAGAATTGGAAAAACGTCCTTAAAACAACTCTTAAAACTGAGTTACTCTCCGTTATCGCCACTGGCGTAAAATGCGTTTTCTAAATTTACCCCCCACCCCCACCCCCACGGGAATTTCCCTCTGATTTACAAATATACATGAATACCTATTTATAACATGATACACGCTTTTAAGATCATAAGAGTTGTTTCCCTTCTTCTACATTATTTAGCTGTGTTACCCCTGGTAGTATATTCTATCTCATTCAGATAGAACAATAACATAACTAACATTACACTATTTAAAACTTTTTTGTGACTTAGTTTGTCATTACCGAACATCTATGGTGATGTGATTTGCAGGAGTCGTAATATCCTAGGTCACTGTCATTTTAAAACCTATAAATTCACTTAACACAGCAAGAGGTTTATCAGAATGTGACACAACTGTTGATTGATGGTGTTTCTGATAACAGTAGGTCCTGAACTTGAAATAAGGACAAGCAACACTCGTCTCAGATTCGTAATATAAAATTTTTATTATTTAATTAATATTATAATAAACATACATATTAAATTATTAGATAAACATAATTAAGCAAGTGGTATTTAATTAAAGCACATTCAACTTAAACATAATGTAGTAATTATACAAAAAGTAATGTCTGCTTATCATTTAACAATTGTACATTGCTACAAAATATGTGAATATTTAATTTTAATATATTTAACATTTACGATAGTTACAAATAATTTCAAATTAAAATAATTAAATTTATTTACCTTGAAATAGAGATAAACAATACGTCTCAGATTTGTAATAGATTTGTCGAAAATTCGAACTTACGACGCCTGGACTGATAGTCAGACGTGTTACCGACTGAGCTAACCGAGCGCGGCGCCAATTGTGGTATATCAGGGGATAACACCACATAAACGTCTTTGTAATAGAAATCTATAAAATATCCAAGTTACCCCATATATCCTACTACATGTCTATATACCGGTGTTTTCAAAACAATGAACTGCAATAAACTACGTGTACAGCAGTTTCATTGAAATATACTTTTTAGCTCGCCGGGACGAAGTCCAAGGAGAGCTATTGCAATGACCCCGGCGTCTGTAGACACCCAGGTTAAACTTTTGGGTTTAAGTTTCAAGATATCTATGCAACCACTCAATGGATGTGAATGAAACTTTGCATGTGTGTTCACCATCATCAGTGGAACACACCGAGATAAGAACCATAACTCTGGGTTGCATTTTGGCACAGTTATGGCCCTTTTTGGACTTAGACACCCAGGGGCGAGCTTTGTTGTCTTCTGACAACTCTTGTTATTTATTGTGTTAGTAATTCTTGGGATCATGGAGCCCTCTCAACGGGATTCCAAAAGAGAATACTACCCAAAGTCAGTGATAATGGACATGCGTTTGTTGCACATTTAATTACCACTAATTACTCGACAACACGGAGTTTGCTATTTTCTTATCTCGAATGCGTTCTAAACTTACAAACGTTCCTTTTAACGTACATTTTGCTTTCTTTATTTGTTTTATAAGTGATGGAACCTTTTTTTAATATTTCAGCGTTTCAGTTACGTACAATACCCCTGGTTTAACAGCTATGGCTATGCCACTTGCACCACCTGTGGGTAAGTGTTTTAATGTTATCACAACTATTCTATGGATAGTTGAGCTGCTTTTGGAATGACATATTCGTCGGCGTCGACGCCCAAAATGTAACATTTGCCAGACCACTCAAACAAACCCTGGCCCATTCATTTTAAATTTGCACACAGTGTTCCTTATGACAAACCTTACATGGTATTGAAATTTAACACTGCACATTAAATTGTACGTGAGTTATGGCTATTTTATTTAACTTAAATGCATTTTAATCAACTTTCGCTAAATACCTCGAATAATCATTGCTCGATTATTGAAGATATAAGTCAAAACTACGATGGTTTACAGTCGAAACAACGATGATGAAAAGTCAAAATATCGATGGTGAAAAGTATAATTTTATATGTTCATATCACAGACCAGTTTACAATTGTCACTGAAAACTTTCCTTCGAAATGTCCAGAGACTGGTGTTGTGACCGCGAAATACAAACATCACTGTTATTATTGGAAACTTTTTTATATTACGTCCTCTGCTGAAGCCATAGCGAATGGAAGATGCCAGAAAACGACTTCCAGAAGGAATTCGAAATATATATAAAGAAGAACCGAAAAAGTGGGGTCCAGAAGGGCGGGTAATTTTTCACAAAACGTAGAAAGAAAATGGTTTACATTTGTATTTAGGATTGCGATGATATACTAGTATGCTGTCTGCCTCTCGGAATTGTTCACGCTTGAAAAATACAGTTGCTGAGCTGTAATAATCGCTTTACCATCACAATGACACAAATACATAAATACAGGTATAATGAAGCGGTCTCCTTCAATAACCAGATTTAGTATTTTACTCGACATATCCTATTATATTTAAAGAGATGCACATAGCTGCTTTACATGAGTTATGTACCGTTTTAACCATAGTAATCCACATCTACAAAACACCCTGGCATTCTTTTGCCATTTATATACAAGGTTGTTTATCACTGCTTATCATTTTTAAAAAATGTAAGTATCGCTCAATAACTCGAACACTCGTTATTGCCCGATTCTTTTTTTATATATATTTGTACCAATGTTGCTCATCACCGGATTTTGCATGCATTAATTAACATACATTGTGCCTCCTTTTTAACGTAAACTTACGTTTTGAATAATCAACATCCGTTGAGTAACTCATACAATTATTACCTGATATTTAATGTTGCGTGTCACAAAACCATGCACGGGACGGTATTTAGACAAGTTAAACATGAGTTAAGCGCCTTTATTTACTGGAAGATCATATTTTAGTCAACGTCCGTTTAATATCTAGGACAAGCGTTGTCTGGCCCTTTTCTCCAAATTCATAACTTATACATATTATTGATTGTCAACAGACATTTCTAGAAATGGAAACTTATTATTTATTTTTAATATGAGTTATGGCTGACTCCCTTTCAACATAAACTTTAGTTTTATTCAACATCCGTTCGATAACTTGAACAAATAACGTACTACGATGGCTCGCACGTCCATTTTACTTGTTGTGACCCTGTATTTATGGTAAAATCGTATTTTAATCAACATCAGTTTCAAAACATGAACATTTTGTTGGATTCATTTTAAATTTGTACACAAGATTGCTTGTTAGTATACTTTGGTTGGGATTGAATTTTAGTGTTTCATGTATTCATCACGGGGATAATTAATAATAAAAAAGTTAAGGTGTTAAACAAATATTTTGGCGGACATAAGAATCTCAGTGTGTATCGGGTACTACCGGAAAATGTAGTTACATGATAATCTAACTTGTGTGTATTGCACAAACGTGCAGGTGACATAAAACCAGATGCCTATAAAAATCGGATACTGGTCTATTGACGTAACCAAGCAATGATATTATATATTATAGTGTACTAGTATTAAAGGGTACCGCACGTCAGAATATAAATGGCTATTTATCGTTAAATAGACATGTAAATAACACAAAAATCAACAAATTTTAATTGTACGAAATTTATCAAATGAGAAAAATGACATTAAATATCATGATTTCAAGCGTTTCCTAAATGCTATGGGCGCCGCCATTTTGTAGCTCTTTTGTGATGGAGGTATTCGGTGACGTCATAACTGCACTTCCGTTCTAGTTATCGCGCAAATTGTATTGTGTCGTTAGTGACTGCTCTCTACTGATACTCTTTTGTATATACACTAATTCACGTAAACAATTGATAGATAGATAAACAGTACATTAGTGAACATCGAAGGAAGACAATTAAACGCGAAAACTATTCTGAATTGAAGGACTTAACCATAAATATTGTTTTCTTCAGCGGAATAAGTGAGTGGAGTAATGCGATATGTTTTGTGGGCAGCGTTGTTTTTAGTTTTCCTAATATGTGATTTCACATTGCCTCAGTGTCAAGCTTCTGGTGACATCACGCGCAAAACACCTTTATACTTTGGGGTAGGACTTAAGATTGTAGAATGAAGCGTTCCAATGCCTTGGCGTACTACTACCCAAGGATACAATTTCTGATGATTTCAGTACGAAGATGACCATATGCGACATACATATAAACTTAGTGTATATTATCCAGTGGGAAGCTCTTAAAAATGTACTAATAACATATAGCTCAGCTGATTTCTAAAATTTAATTTGTAATTTTATATACTCTTCCAAAATATTGCGAAATTGATATAGCAAACTTTCACAATATTATAATTGCAGTCTGTTTGAACAGGTGTGATAATCCAATTAACAATAAAAACAAGAGGTTAATGCCAAAACATAAGGTGTGAAAACGACATGGTATCTAAAAGTTATTATTAAAATACAAATTAAGGCCAATTAATTGTGACAGGCCCGATTAGCTCAGTCAGTTACGTGTCTAACTATCAATCCTGGTGTTTCGAGTTCGAATCCCAACCCGGCGACAGTCTCTGTGATGACTGACATACAACATTGTGTCTTAAAATCATTTGTCTCTCACGGCTGATTCGAGTGGTAAAATTATCAGTTACTTGCGGTTGTTGGGTGTGCTCGAGTACTGGTTAACCTTTGCAGGAAATAGTGGTTAGGTTAACTGAACATCTGAACAGTAAACCCTCGATGACAAAAAATGATGCTAAATATTCAGTCAACCATTAATTGTTCATAAACTCATTTTATTAATTTTATAATCAATAGGCAATTTAGTTTATTGATATATGGCTTTTTCACAGTCAACTAGGTCATTATTCTTGAATAGACATTTGAACTACCTCAACTTCGCAATGAAAAAAGATAAAGTAAAACCTTTGTTCCTTTATTTATTCATTAATACATGAAAAGTTTTTTTTACTGTTAAAATAGTGTTCTGGTATACAATTTATGAAAAATATTCATAAAATCATATAACTTAATTTTTTTACTTGTAAGTTTGCATTAATATTGAAACCATAATTAACTGAAAATGTTTAAATTAGTAATAAGGCATAATACTGTGTGATATAACATCCTGTCATAAACCCTGGGGTCATTAAACCTGGGGTGATCACGCTTATTAGGGTACAATATGCACAATGTGGCAGGGTATTTCTCATTACCACATGGTGTGAATGTGGTGTTGGTGAATTATGAAAGCTCAGCAGGGTGCCAGTAGCTGGACAGTAACATACACTTTGTGCAATATGCCTGTAGACATTATATTCCATATGACACTCCCTATAAGGAGACACATTCATATATGTTCAGAGAACTGGTAGAATAGATAATCATCATATATCAAATTGGGTAGTAACACCATTTGAATAACCAAAAGACAGTGCCAGTTATGTAAAACAACACAAAAAACCCCCAACTCATTCATGCTTCATCTAAATTTACTAAAAAGGATATGAAATCAAAATTTTATCAGCCATTTCTCAGTACGCAACAATGGCCGCACCAGCTAAACACGATAAGAAAAGAGATATAATATTATTTCTTATTCTCTCTTAGACAGGTAAATATATGTAACAAAACATTTTCCCTTAATTCCATTCTTGGTCTAATTAGTGTTTTTTTTTGATAATGTATTGACTGAGTAGCAAACAGTATAAACCCTGATAGTACAGCATGAATGTGCAGGCTCGTCTGGATCTACATCAACACTGACGGCAATAATTACTTTTTTTTATCAAGCTAAGGGTAATTTTACTATTTTGAAAAATTCAATCATCAATGTCAGGCTACATGATAAGATGTCAGAGTTGTGATTGATGGGTTTCGGGTTTGATCTCTGATTCATGATCGGTGTGACTGTTAAACAGTTATCATCTTTTTGGGTGAAAACTTCATAAGACATTGCTGTGACATCTCTGTATTATTTCTGTGATACATTCTAAATCTTCTGAATTTCCAATAGTGTGAAATTGCATCTGCAGCACGTATTTTCGTCAGACGAAAGCATCATTACACTGTTTTTGCAGCTGCAAAAATCTTTCACGTGTGTGAACAACTGTGCCGTCTCACTATTTCTCTCGTCTTCTAATTCATTTAACTCTGCTTCTGAAAATTCTGGTTCAAAGTTGTAGGCAAAAAGTCCTTCTCCGTTACTAAAATCCATTTTATTAGTCTTGCGAGTACTTTCGCCGGTGACTATAATTGCACGTTTCTACATCTGCTGTAGCGTATAAATCAATTATGTTTTAAACCGGAAGTGCAGTTATGACGTCACGCAGGTATCCAATATGGCGACTTCCACCATAAAGTCGATGTGCGAAAATGACCGTTACAAAACGAGCTGATATATCTTTATGGACTCGAATTTATGCATAATAATACTATTAATAGAAAGCTGAACTCATAGCTATTCATATTATCCTGTTTTATACACAGGGTTGCGTTCCCCTTTAATGTGAGGCTTTGAAACTGGCCAGTCGTCAGTAGATGCTTGACGCGTAGATAGCCGTGCGCGCTTTCATAGTTAGATGTGTCGAAATATGGATAATAATTATCATTAATATCTCAGTGTTTCATATAACTGATAGTTAAATTATAAATAAGGTCTATTTTTTAAAAAAAGAAAAGTTATTGTTAAATTTAATAAATGAGGAAGTGGTTAGTTTTGATGTGTCGAAGTGACACGTGTACCTCTTGCTAGTTAGGAGGAGCGAGCGAGCAGCTCATTCCCTGCACCATGGAGCCGTTAGTAAAATAAAACATCCGTAATGAGTTGTTTGACAGTCGGGTTCGCAATGTGAGAATGGAACGAAGTGGCAGGGAACATGGTGGGTAAGGATAGCTAAATAAATAACTAGCATGTTAGAAAGAAAAAGGAGTCAAAATTGGTTGAAATGACACAATGACACAGGAGTACAAATTAAGATCTAAATCAAATTCACAAGATATATCACAATTTATTTTCACTTCTGGAAAACGTTATAAGCAATTGAGATCTGACTTTTACCAACAATTTCAGCATAATTTAACCCCACCACCAAGTACTGATATAAATTGATGTTTACACTTTGACAACCAACCAAATTGACATGAATAATACCACTTATTTTAAACGTAAAATAACCGCCTTATATAACTAAAAAATCGAACATATATTGAGCGATTATTTTACAAATGTGATCAAAGGGTTGCGTTGACATAACATGGGATTAAATTTCAAAACTGTGCGTATATATTTTGTTACTAAAAATGTTTTTTGTTCAGTAACTGTAGTTTCCTTCAATATTTTTAATGACATATTGTGTATATATACGAAATTGGGAGTGGTGTTGGGGTCCACACATGAAGATGTACCTTGGGATTGGTTTTGAGGATAACTTGTAAAGATCATCTTTATTTTAAATAGGAGAACAGCTGTTGATTCTTTTTAATAAAGTTAGCTACCTTTAAGGATTTCCAAACTCTGAAACTCTTTATTCCATTTACAAACATCTTTTGTGTTTTCAGAACAGATGTCATTTCCGCCTATAGCCGTAAGTGGTTTATTAGTTTCCTTCCAATTTTAAATTTCTAAGTAATATTTGACATTTAAGTTTTAAAAAATTGCTTCTTTCAATGTTTAAATACATACATGTATATTTAGTGGACAAATGAATCTGATGTATATTATATTATATGTTTATATATATTTTAGATATAACTATAAAAATACATATTCAGAAAGCATGTGTATTATTCATTTA
The DNA here is from genome assembly GCA_029582155.1 of Panopea generosa. Classification (NCBI taxonomy): domain Eukaryota; kingdom Metazoa; phylum Mollusca; class Bivalvia; order Adapedonta; family Hiatellidae; genus Panopea; species Panopea generosa. The sequence goes on along the minus strand of CM055897.1, from coordinate 2,576,646 downwards.
TCAGAATGGTAAAGATGTGTTTTACTTGGTGCTCTACGGCGTTTGTTGTTATAAAAAGCTCATTCAACATAACCCCATTTATAAAACTATTCAGTTGAATATCACCAGCATGTTTATATCTGTTAGACATTAAAAGTATTTGTTGAATATCGTGAGATATGAACTTACATGCACCACATCAAAGTTAATCCACTTCCATACACTTTACACTTATATTATTAATGCACACAGTCAATACCGACAGTCTCCTTTATCAGCTATGAATCATCTTATGTCGGATATAACAGAGTGGATGGACCACATATTATAGTTTTACTTTATAGGAGCCACCAGCGATAATCGCTCTAAAAAACCAACGTCTTTACAACAATCCATCTATCAATGGACCCGTAACCATACTGCCAGGCATTGGCAAAGCCACTGCACAAAAACTTAACAACGGCAACGTTTTCGCGGTAAGTACTGAACGTAGTTAAATGATTATCACATATTGTTTCGATTTATCAAGTTTTAAACGGTGCTTTCTTTTTTTAAAAATAGGCAGAATAAACACTATTATTTGTCGCAAAAGTACTTCTACTACTGCTGGTCGGAATATGCATCTTTCTTTAAAAGATACCCGTTCTAGTTCATGAAAAACATGAAGAGATTTTAGAAGTATTATTTGCAGCTGAAGTATTTTCGAAATATACGTTTGTTTTGTTGAAGTTGCTCCAGGTTACAGGGCAGTAATACAATTGGGTTCATATAGGCATTTTAAATACCATTGTTTTTCATGTGTCAAATACTTGGATATTCTTTTAAAACTATTAGTTTATAATCAGCATTACAATCAGTGGATTTCAGTGCGTTTAACAAGTAGCACATTTTTTTATTGTTATATTTTATGCCGAGACTCTACTGAATAGCATACATGTTTTTGATGAATTTAATGTCATATTGTTTGAGTACATGTCATCAATGTTTTTATAGGCGTCCCAGATCTATGGAATGTTTTGTGGAGGTGTTGAGATGTTTCCGCGATGGCTTATTGGTATGACAGATACCAACGATGGTCGCAAAATGTTTGCTAATCATTTTAAAAACTGTTTCGGATCCCTGCGTGACTTCAATGCAATGTATGGCGTCGGTCCACTACAAGATATACTATTGTAGTTTCCAAGCAGCGTGAGAAATTCATTTTTTTTGCATAAACATACACAGAAATATTTATTTGCTTTATCTATTTAACACAACAAAATAATTTACCATTATGAAATATCAAAAACTTTAGTTGGTAGATTTGATTTCTTGGTTATTCAGATTATTATTTGGTTTTAAATATATTCCTCGGTTGTTTAATTTATTATTCTGATGTCCAAATACACATATTGGTGGTGTTTGGTGTCCGCTACTTTCCCAAGTATGGGTTTCTTTTTTGTGATGAATATATTTTATACCCTGCAAGACATGATACAATGTTATACACAAACTGTTCAGAAATCAATACGAACACTATATTGAAACTAAACATATCATATGGTAACTGTATATAAGAAAATAATAATGCAATATCTTACAAGTAACATTTATTTTTAGTGTGAATATAAAGACAAAGAAGTAAAGACGAGTTAAAGAAATAAAGAAAGGAAGAGGATAAAAATACAATTTTACGAGAAAATGGCATTTCGCTGACCATAGAACAACCATATTCGAAATTAAAATATCTCTCAAAGATGAAGTTTATAGGTTATTCGACGCCAAAAGGAAGGAAAGATTCCAGGTTCACTCTACATGTTCAAAAACAACAAATTAACAAAACAGTCAAATAAAGTGTGTATCGCGGGGTATATTAAAATGAGTAAAGATAACGATAAAAATACTATATATGGTATAAACATGATTTAAAATCTTAGGCCAAAAAAAAGTATGTTCGTTTCTGGTTAGCCCCTGAAAAAAATAGGGTATGTAGGTAGGCAGGCTTTATTGTTTTTATTTTTTTCCTGATGCATAATTAATGTTCAAATCAAGTCAATCATTATTGAAGGTGTATGTTATATGTTAAACATATTATAAAATTGACATAAAAGATTCATTGTACTGTTCTGAATAGCAATAATGAAAATGTTTCGGTCATCAGGACGATGTCTACTTAGGGCAGAATCTGTCACTCTTGGTGGCCAAGTTCAGTATTGTGCCGCAAACAAATTAGTGTATACAAAACTAAACATTTCGTTAGACATTATGTAGTGACATTTCATCAAAAAAGATTTTTTTTAATTTTTTTTTAAATTTTGAAAAAAAATAGGGTCGGCAGTAAAATAAGGGACAGTCGGCTAACCAGAAACAAATGTTTTTTTTACTTAATAAAAAAACACAATATCTTCTTTCAATGAGAAATGTATATATGCCATCAGTGGCTGCTGTTCACCTTTCTCGTAATACTTATAAAACAGCAGCAGTTTTCTAATAGCCAACAAAAAACAAAAACAGGTCAGCAAGAAAATGTAAACATGTCATTAGTGTATAAACCCCTAATATATAATAAGCACTGTTCTATTTTGACAAAGTGACTATAATTAGAAAGAAGAAAAATTGTATGCTATGCACATACAATTTTTATTTTTCCTTCATTTAGTAGTTTGCAGTATTATATTGTTCCATTATTATCAACTTTTATTCCCCCATTTCTGGAGATTTTACAAACATTTGGATTTTATACATATAATATTACAATATAAATACTATGATCACATTGTGAATTACAAAATAATTGTTAATATTTACAAAGTCTATGGTTTTATCATCGATGTAGATATAAATAACTGTCTTTATTCGTGAATTAAAGTAAATTATTTAAATCTGTTGTCTTGTTGTAGGACTCTAGTTTGAATGATTTATATGCACAATTAGGTTATTTCACCGAAACGAAACATGAAAATGTTTAAAGTGTGTATATCTTGTTTCAGGTCTTAATTCATTTTAATATCAGTCTCTACATGTAAATCATATAGACGTGCATTTATTAACAAGCGTATATTGATCTCAGGAAAGCAGCATTAAAGTTCATAAATTCTGAGATTTGCTTCACTGTTAACAGTGAAGATAAAAGTAAATCTACATATCCAATCAAGAATAGTAATTGAATGTCTTTGGTACTGTTCCGTAGAAATGAGCATAGATCACTTGGAAACTGAATATTGAGAGAGTTCCAGTACGCCATCCTCGTGGATTGATGTTTATTACTGCTACAATCAAAAACTTTATGAAACAGTTCATCTGTATATATTGCCTTGCATGTTAAACAGTTCTTTATTTGGTTTGGTTTTGGTGCACAGCATAATTTGGCTAAGAATGTCATGGACTCGATGGAAGACGGATTCTCTAATGCAGTTAGCCAGACTGTTCCAGGAGATAGTTTATTGTGGACCCTTCGAAACCGGAAGCAATCATCGTTTGCGTTAATTCGTAATAACCAATGCTGTTCTTCGAAGTTTATTATTGTTTTTTTACAAACACTTTTCCATGGTTCTTTTGCAGGAAATGTTGTTGATAACATGAATTGCTCGATATATTGTTCCAGTTTGTATTTTCTGAGTATTTGTAGGATATCGTTTATAAAGCCATTGTTTCGTTTTGTACACATGTTTTTGCATTGGTAAAGTCTATTGAGAAATAGCTGGAGCGTAATGTCTGTTGCTTTAAGTCTACAAATCGTACCAAGGAACGATAACTTTTGTAAGTCTATGTATGCTTCTAATGACGTGAACCCAAGTAAACCGGTGACCATGTCTGAGCGGGTAAGATGGGGTAGGTTCTGGATGCGTTTTAGACAGAAATGGTGAGTAGCCTCTAAGTGAGACATGTCAGTTTTTGTTATATCATTCCATAGTTCACAACCAAATAGAGCTCGTGGTAGGACAATGGACGTGTAAAGTTTTGCTGCCGTTATAGGGTTGACGCCATTACTATGGATACCGCAGTTTATTAACGAGAACAGCGATCCCCGCGTAGTTTGACGCACCATATCTACATTTGCAGGGGAGTTCCTTCTGTTATTCTGGATTATTCCAAGATGTTTGTATTCTTTGACGACTGGAAGTGGTTGATTTGCATAACACAGAGTATTGTCTTCCGGCCGATGACGTTGTTTCTGATTATGTATAAGTACAGCACATTTTGAGGCATTATACGAATAACGCCATTTGTTTGCGTAAGTGCTGCAAATTTTTATTAGTTCATTAAGTCCGTTTTTCGACAATGACATCAGAACAATATCATCTGCTTGTGTAGGCGCGCAGAGAGACACGGAGTTTATTTTCAGTCCGTGGTTTGAAGCCTCGAGAGTATGTAGAAGTTCGTCAATGAGAACGGTATATAAGAACGGGGACCAAATGCTTCCTTGTCTGGTTCCCTGGTGGATTTGGAATCGAGATGACAAATGCCCACAGGCATACACACGACTTGACCCTCCACGTAACATGTCGTTAAATATGCGCAATGCTTTACCACATATTCCGAGGTGATACAGTTTGTAGAGAACCCCGGAGATCCATGTACGGTCGAACGCTTTCATAGCGTCCATAAAGCATGAATACATAACTTGATTACGTTCGTAAGTGTAATTGATTGCCTCTTGGTAGAGAAAAGAGACCATTTTACTGCTTTTTCCCTTTTGAAATCCATGTTGTAGTGGGTGTAATTTGGTTTGTAGATTCGTGTTACCTTCGATTCTTGTCAAAATTAATTTTTCAAAGATTTTTGAGATCACTGGAAGTAAGGATATAGCCCTATAATTGTTTGGGTCTGTTTTTGATTTTCCACTACCTTTATGTAAAGTTATGGTTATACCGTTTTTAAATGATAATGGTACTTTTTCATGCCTTAAAATGCTGTTAAATAAACTTGTTATGTAGTTCACCAGTATTTCACCTCCATGTTTTATGTGTTCATATGTAATGTTATCGCTGGAGGCACTTTTCCCATTTGGTAAGTTTTGTACTATTTTTAACAACTCTTTCGGGTTTAATGGTTTTATTAAGCAACTTGATAGATAGTTGTTTTCGTTTAAGTCGATTTTAGACTCGAGTTCCTTTTCCACTTTTGTTTTAAAAGTTTCATCAAAATGTGTATCGCAAGAAAATGCATAAAGATCGTTAAAATAATCTCGCCAGCCATCTAGTATTCTTTCTGGATTTTTTTCAAGTTTATCTTTAAATATTATTTCACTGCCATTTTTTGCATTTCCTTTGTTTTTTCGTTTCGCTTTGATCACTTTCCAGAAACCCTTATGATCTAGTTCTGCCAACTTATCAATTCTTTCGTATTCTTCTCGATCAAACAGCCTTCCTGCAAGTCTCAGTTCATGTCTGAATATACGTTTTTGATTTTTATATTTTTTGTAAATTTCTCAAATTCTCGGCCGGTCATTTTTTAACCATTCGATACGTGACGTAACCATGGATTTATGTAAGTTTTCTACCACTGGTGACCAGTATGGTTTAAGATATTTCTTAAATTTTCTCTTTTTGATACTGATTTCTGCGCTATTTTGTAAACAAGCGATAATTTTCTCATACGAATCATTAACATTTTCAAAGTTAAAGGATGTGTTTTCCAAGCTTTTTTTAACCTGTAATCTGTACATTTCCCTTTGCACATTCGATGACCAGTTGAAACAGTGTTTTGTAAATTGTTTAGATGTAACAAAAGCATTGTCAGTATCTAAATCAACCTGTATTTGCATAAATATAGGCAGGTGACGAGAAACATTAAGTGGAGCTTCTTCTTCAATATAACACTCACGTACACAAGAGATCAGAGATTCATCAACCAGTACATGATCGATCAGACTTGGTGACATATTTACCCCTGGGATAAATGAGTAATTTGGGCCATTGCACATATCAGTTCCTGTTAACACTATTAGGTTATTCATTTCGGAGAGTGATCGAATATATTTATCTCGTGTTTTCGATATTATGGACGTTTTATTTCCAAGAAATTTAGCATTAAAGTCACCCATTAGAATAGTTTTATCGCCATTGTCTATCACAGATAGTATGTCGTTCACTCTATCTACTTCCGATTTAAAAATGTCTATCTTTTCACTAGAACATGGTAAGTATACTTGAATGACGTACAGATTGCAAGTTTTAAATGAAATCTTTATAGCAGCTATGCGTTCACTGAATGTTTCTATAGTTTGAACATAATCATTTAGTGATTTGTGCCAAAGAATTGCCACACCGCCCTTTCCAAACAATCTACCATTAATTTATTTTGGGTTGGATGTTGATATAACATGTGCTTCATAGTCATTGCTTAAACTGTCTAGTATGTACGCGTTCTGCTGCAGGAGCCAGTGTTCTGATATGCCACAAACAGTAATATTCTTATTTTTTAGTTCCTTAAGCAGATAAGGAATGCCGGTCATAAGTCCAGTGCAGTGTTATGATTCATGGTTTATTAAATTAATTTTGATCAATATTTAAATACCTAGTACGGTACTCAGAACGTTGTAACCAGGGGCGACAACTGATCCCCGGTGGCCAAATGTCGGGATTTTCTACTAATACGGACTGATCTTTACTCATGACTATTTGTGCAGATTGACTATCGGACCTGCGTGTATATAGAAATTTTGCCGATTTATACACTACACCTAAATCAGTGAGAAATTCTTCAAGTCCATCCTGATCGCTTTCCAAGTCAATGCCTGTAATTATGTAAGATTTCGATCTTTTTCTTATAACACCTTTAAAAGCATGACTACTGCGAAATGGCACGTTTATTTGAATTTCCATAGGATCGTCTTTTCTTCTAGCAGACGTTACCGGCGTCGTCGGGTGTGTGAGGTCTATTAACGGCGCTTCCGGTTGTTTGGATGCGTGATTGTCGGCTACTTCCGGTAACTTACTCATATGTATAAGCGGTGAAGCCCGTTGTCCTATTTTATTTTCGAGTTCCTCGCATTGAAGCGATTGTCCATTTGTGTTCACCAGTTTTTCTACCGACGACTGCAGATTATGACTAAGTGCGTCAAATTTTGAGGCGATATCTTCGGAAAATAAAGAAAATGCCTTTTTAAAACACGACAACGGGTCATTCTGGGATATTTTCTTTTCCATTGTTTTAACTTTAGAGTCTAATGTTTTGATATGCTGATTTTCAATTGACACGATATTTTCACTTACAGTTTTTACATGTGTTTCTAGTTTGTCGTCTACATTTTTTAAATGCATTTTAAGACTCGTTTTCTCTTGTGTCTCAGAATCAAGGAGGTTTTCAATATTTATTGAATTGTCACTGTTTTTTTTACTTAATTCCTCTAGTTCATTATAAACATGAGAACGACTATTGTCAAGTTTATTTACAAGTTTTGCTAAAGCGTCCAAGCCGTTTGACAGTTTTGTAGACTCGTCTGGTTTGACACTTTTGATATGCTTGGTCAGTATATTACTACATGAGATTAATTCTCCTTTCAGTTCTTCTAAGTCAGATTTTAAATCAATTGTGAATGTATTTAATTTATTTTTCGTTTCAGCAGCATCGACTTTTAACACATGAACCTCAGACTGAAGATGCGCGACATTATTTTTGAGAATGTTCATATCGTGCAGTAGATCTGTGTTAAACTTTGGAGTTTGTGATACCGAGTTTCTTTGGGAAAATGATTGGTTTTGTTGCAAAGGGGGCTTTTTGAATAGTTCCTCAATATCGGTAACGTTACCCTCAAGAAATTGAGATAAAAGATAACAATCTTGTGCGTATTTATCAGCAATTGAAAACTTTGAAGATTTACGTCTGTCCTTTAAAATTCCGACCGGCGGATTATTACAGTGACGGGCCCGTAAGGCCAGTTCATTCCGATAAAGGGCTAAAGTTTCCTCGCACTTGCCTGTAATGTCTAAGATCGAGCTTATGTAAAGATCTTTTGATAAATGGACTAGACCATTATCCAAACGATCATGTATAACAGCTTCGATTTTGTACGCAGTCAGCATTTCATCTGTTTGTTTTTGACCACACTGCAAATTGCCTTCTGCGTCTAAAACGGACGAATCCAGGTAACTCAGATTGGCATATTCAGTATGACTAGTTGGATTGTTCCCCATATTTACTGACGGTATAAGAGGCACAAACGGGGTTAATTCAGCGGATTTCAGAAATGTTTGTTCATTATCGAAGTCCGGGTTTTCAATAGTTTTGACAGAGGTTGAGTGATAGCTTTCATATTCGTTGAAACTGTGATTAAATACCTCAGAAGTATTTCCCGGATGTTTACTATCGTTGTCCGCCATCATTCGATAGCTATCATCCAGGCAAAGCGTATTATGCGTCCGTTGCACTGGTGATGACAGCCCGGGGCAGTCTTTTTCCAGTTTTAATAAATCCGTAAAAACCGCTCACACTTTCCTAACACCTGTTAATCCGATCTCCATTATAGTTTCTTTGTCTTTTACGTTTTGCCCTGTATCTTAATTAATAAGATATGGGAGACACTACTGTTTTTGTAATCCAATTCCTGATTTATTAACACACAATTTGCTATATTTCATAAAGTTCTATGTTAAATATAACTATAGAAAATGTCCGATTTTTTGAGAGCTCAAAATAACCTGACCGTCATTTCGCAGCCACACATGGCTAAATAATGTAATTTTATATTTAATAGATTTCTACACAGTTGGCCATTTGAGATATCTCATTTTCTGGTAGCCTTTGTATTTCAGTTCATGTATATTGCCACTTGTTTCTGTACAGTATTCGACCCTGTCTGGATCCCGCGACCTAAATTTCATCACACATCTTCTTCCTTAAACATATCAGCACATGTTAGTTTATGTATGCCAGTTCTTCACTTCTTCCTTAAACATACAGCACATGTTACTTTATGTATGCGAGTTCTGCACTTCTTCCATAAACATATCAGCACATGTTAGTTTATGTATGCGAGTTCTTCACTTCTTCCTTAAACATATCAGCACATGTTAGTTTATGTATGCGAGTTCTTCACTTCTTCCTTAAACATATCAGCACATGTTAGTTTATGTATGCAAGTTCTTCACTTACATAGATACGTGTTCCCTTTAAGTTTTTCTTGGCATACATCACTGTATCTCAGTCCATTCTAGACAAAAACTTCACACTATTCTATTTCCGCGTGTCTGTTCTTGTACAATGTCTATATCATTTTTGTTTAGCTCTACCCCTCCAAGACAATCATTGAACGTTTTTAAGACTAATTATGTTGTCTGTTCTGCTGTTCCGTTTCCTTTTTCACCGACTCCACTTATTCTTACATTGTTCCGATGACCATATTGCTCCAGTTCGTTTAATCTTTCACTTGACTGTAATTGTATGTTTTTATCTCTCTTTTCACGTTGGTCTCTTCTTGTTTCTGTTTCTCAAACTTTCCATTCAATTGTTTCATCTTCTGCTATAATTTGTAGTTTTCGTCTTCTTTTTCAAAAAGTTCTCCTTTAAGTATTCAATTCTCTTCTCCAGGGATGATTGACGTTCACTTTTATCATTTTATCAGTATCGAATACTTCTTTTTCTTATTTTATTGTTTTTGTTTCTTCTATCATGCTCATTGTTTTAGCGTTTTCTTCTTCAGATTATTTGTGTTTAGATTTTCCGTATTTATGTCAAACTCACTGTTGCTACTTTTTTGGATTCTTTTCCATATTTTATGGATTTCTGTTTCCCTATCAAACTGTTGACAATTCTTTGTTTCACACTATACTTCATAAATATTTGAGCATGACTGGCTTGCCCACTTTTAACATTGGTCAATTATTGGTGTTATCTAGTATTGTATATAGCACATATAATTATGATTCAGTTTAACGCTGTGCATATCGCCTTCTGGTGTACCGCTGTAATTTCGTGTTGTCTGTGTTCAAATAACGTTGTTTGTTTAAAAAAAAATTTAATCCAAATTAACACAAGTACATCATGTTTACGTTTTTGTACCTGCTAGTTTAATAATCAAATGCAAAATGATCTTGCATTTAATTTTGCAGATTGAAGTGTTTCAAGAACTTTCCTTGATTGTTAAGTTGCAGTATAAACATGTGTAGGCATAAGTACTTCAAGACAACAATTATAAACATAATTTGCACTCAATGGTCTTGTTTTGTAGAGAAATCCATTGCATAAAGAAAGAATTTTGATTTGTATTTCTGAGATAAAAGAAAGTTAGGGTATTTGAAAACGCGATTTTTTGCGTGAATACACGAATGTTCATAAAATCTTAATCAGTTGCTTTTCATTCTTTACATAAGTCCTTGTTAAAAGTTACAATTGTGTTGTTTGAATTTTTATTGTTTGATTCTGTAGTGAAGAAACATATATTTTTTTTATTTAGTATTTGTGTTATTTCTGTATATATATTTTGCTCACGTAAACAACGATTGAAACTGTTGCATCTTATATAAAATAAACCATTTTAAGTGACTTTATCCTAGCTTTGTTGCAATACGATGCTGATATAACCATTTTTGATTTCATTGTTTTAATGTCCTAGCCGGGCCAGGTTAGCTCAGTTACATGTCCGACTTTCAATCCAGGGGTCGTGAGTTCGAATCCCCCCCACCGCAACAGTCTCCGAGATGATTGATATACAACATTGTGTCTCATTATCATTCCTCTCTCACCACTGATTCAAGTGGGAAAGTTATCAGTTACTTGCAGAGATGGAGTGTACTCGAGTACTCGTTAATCCCAGGAAACATTGGTTAGGTTAAATGATTGTCTGTTAGCCCTCGATGGCATAAAAATGACGCTAAATATTCAATCAATCAATCAATCATTTAATGTCCTAATAATACACTACAATCTAATTTTAGTTGTCTTGACCAAATCTTTTGAAGACATGTCACGACATGTGTTTTGATTGAAATAACAGATAATCCACCATTAAACCTTTCTATAATATTTTCAACATTTCTGAATTAACTCTCAATTCCAAAATCATGGTATTGAGCATTGACCACAAATTCAATTTTTCAAGCAGTAACCAGATAGAAAGACGGCCAGATATGGACTATTTTCACATTTTGTTTATGCCTTCATTAATGATATGGATTCCCCTATATTTCAGCCATTGCTACTCTCCATTAAATGCTCAGATATGAAATCTCAAACACTTGCATAAGTTGTTAGTATGTTTAAAATATCAAGGACTACTACATTTGAAACCATTACGAAGTAGTTAATGGGCAAATTTGCTACGTTTTCAGTGTACATCATCCTAAAGAGTCACCAGAAGGCCTGGAGACAAAGACAAGGCCCTGGGTCAGAACCAAATTTGACCATGAGGTCATGATTTGAACATATTTCAGAGAGATCTATGTAAGAATGCTTCTCACCAAAGGCGAAAATCTGTAAAGCAGTCATCTGAACCAAACTTTTACAACAGACGGGCGATGGATCACGCAGTTTCAAAGAAGAAGTCGTTTAAAGCAAAAGCTAATGACAGTCGGAAACAGGGCAATCACAAAAGTCATCATGTGAGCCACATGTGACCTTAAAACAAATGCTACAATCATAGGGCCTTGTTATTGACAAATTCTTAAACAAATTTCTAGGAAGACATAAAACAACACATTTCAAATCATGAAAATTCTAATAGAAAATATGCATTTAAAACATTTGAGATAATTAAAATGTGATGATGATGTTCATTGTGAAATATGTACAATCCTTCTGTTTAAGAATTAAACAAAATTTGAGACATGGTAAAATAATTTGACACACAAACTATAAACAAGCATGACCTCCTTTGACCAATTTCCACAAAATATAAGCTCTTAATGAATGTCAAATTTGAAAATAATTACCTGTTGCCAATTTTCTTATTATAATGAACATGTCCATAGCAGTATTAAATATCGCTAGTCTCCATTCAAAATGTCCACTTACCTCAACATTTTAGCCTAAAAAGTTGTATGTATGGCATTTTATTGGCATTTTAATATTGCAGGTTTGTCTTTTTAAATTCTGCACATGTTTACATGGTCCAAATGATCTGTATTGATTCACTGAATGGTAATTCAACATTTTGAATGGTGACCAACAATACCCTTGTCTTAAAAGATATAAATATTGGTTAATATACACACTGTACTGTATCAATATTTTATCCATTATTCCAACTTTCTTTATGGTACAATACCTGTGAAGCCCGACATACACTATAAAATCAAAATATAGCCACTTACCAATTGCAAAAAGAATGAATACATCAATATGCATGTGTAAACCATTATAATGTATTATGATGTAAAGTGTTAATGGTTGAACAAAAATTAACTTTTCTGCAATTTACAAAACCAAAGTCATTGTCAATTATTTTTGCTGACAACTTTCAAAATAATGTTCAAACACAGCCACAACTGTATGAAAGTCAACCTTAACAATGCCACAATGATTAAACTAAACAATACTAATTTCTCTCATATCTTCCACAACATTTCTAGACAACACAACACCATAGTTGCTGGTCAGGCTTCAGTATCTGTTCTTTGTAACAACTTGAACACTGGAACGTGCTGACAGTTTATAAAAGAGGTTCACAAAACATGAAACTCCAGATGCGGTGCTCATAACCATGGTAACCATGACTTCATTCCGTCCACCGATGTACACATTGACTGTTGGTACAAACATAGTACAGTCTCATACCCTCCTGTAATGGATAAATTCAAATAAAATGATGCTAGATTTACTGATATAGATATATAATCAATGATGGCTGCCTGCTTATTATTTAACTACAATATATCTACTGTGGAAATCTCGAACCAACCTTCATTTATTTTCCATACAAAACACTTACAAGGCTTGTTTTGTGTTGTTAACATAAACAGGTAACGGTCAACAAAGCTAATTGTGAATTAATACAAAGAATGTACATGTATATTAAAACAATTAATGATATACATTTTTTTTAACAAATTTCATTAACTATCATTTTTCCTACCTGATAACAAATCAATATACCAACTTTGGCTGTATTCAATGGAGTAAAACTTTAACTAGTCATTCATTACAGAATGACAAAAGTAAAATTCAGAAATCAAATAAAACTTTTGCTGATAGAGATAATGTGTAACAGGCCATAACATGAGTGCCACATTGACCCTTAATCACTCACACATGGCAGTGGAGACAAAAAAACGAAGGTCATTTTGATAATGCAAGGACCATACCTAGACATTTTTATTTGGTCAGTTGAAATAGCAATTTTAAATGATTTAAAGGGACTATATCAGGATTTTTCAAAATGTTTAAATTGCCTAAAAACATTTTTTTTTCAATATAACATGCCTCACTGACCCCATATTGCAAAGAGGATATACATGTATAGTTAAACATGTCAAAATTATATACTCCTAGGTTGGACTAAAATAGATTTCCTGCATAAATTTACAACATATTTTGTGACGTATTAAATGAGTCGAGTGATTTTATTTTGATTTCAATTCGACCTGTTATACAGGTTTACATGCAGTAAAAACTGTTTCATCTTAGAAAGAGTCCGAATGACAATGCAAAGGTCATCAAGCAGTATTTAAGAGCTATTTTAAAATGGGGACTTCCTTTCAAGTTTACCACTCCGATATAAATATTGATTTTGTCATATTTTGGTGGATTTGACTTACCAAACCATTCGAATTTTATTTATTAAACATAATGAGATGCTTTTTATCCATTTTAAAAATATCTTTATTTTTTAAAACAGTAATAGCATTTTTTCTTGTTATACTCCTTTTAAGGTCATATTTCCAACATTAATTATTGAATTTGGCAAGTTCAAAAACTTATCCAAGATATTATGGTTATACAAAGATTGTGTAAATTTCTTGAAGATTAAATGCAAACTGCGAATGCCAGAATGCACAAAAGGTCAAATAATACAATTTTTCACAATTCAACTCTGACATCAATTATCTCATTGGCAACTCTGTAAAATTAAAGTCCAACATTAGTTATTCAATTTGGCCAGTTCACGGACTTGTCTAAAATACTTGCGCTATATAACTACAGTGTCGGTTTAAATAAGATCAAAAGCAAAAGTGCATGCAACATCGAATACACACCATTTTAATGCTTCAAATATGAGAACTCTGACAATATTAATATTATTTGGTCATTTCGTAAAACCTGTCCAAGATATTATGGATATATACTATTATTTAAGCTTGATAACAATCTAATGAAACTACGGGTGCTACAGTGCACACATCAAAATGAAAAAAATCATTTTTGGACGATTCAAGGACCATAACTCAGTCATTAAATACCAACATGGCCATTTAAAAATTGCGAAAGTGGAAACATGGTTAAATAGTCCAGTTTATGATGGCCAGAGCTCTAACATTTATTATTTGATTGGCCAGTTCAAGATGAAAAATGTGAGTTATTGTGGCATACATGGTAAAATAGTTATATTTTTAATGTTTCAAGGGCTGGAACTCTTGACATTAATTTTCTGATTATTCCAGTGCCAGAAATTCAAAATCAAATAAACACAATTTTTGAAAATTTAATGGCCATAACTCCAACAATATTTATTTGATTTGGCTAGTTCACAAACACATCCAGGCTTTAATTGTCTTATAACTACTATCTAAATTTGATGAAGATCCAATGAAAAATGCTAGAGTACATACAACAAGATATTTAACAATAGAAAACGACGAACTAGGCAATCAGAACACCAGTAGCTCACCTTGAGTTTAATTTTAATGTTTCATAAAACATCTTATACATCTCAGCTTGAGTTACCAATGCTATCCTTCTTTTCATTATAATTTATTACATTTAAATCCGTATGAGAAAGTTAACAATCCTATTTTTTTAAATATAATCAATGAATCCTTTCCTGTAGCAATCAGGCTACAATTTCAGGTATAAATGTTCCTAATTATGACACTGGCAGAAGATACACATTACAGATAAAGCCAGGTGGGCAACACAGATTTTTTTTATTCTGGGAAATAGGGAAGAGGCCAAAAGCCTTTAAGATTGCGAAAAAAAACCCATAGCAATTGAGGGTAATTTGGGATTTTTAAGGCTTTCATAAACTGGAAAATAAAGTGCAACACTGTTTGACTGTTAAGATCATGTTATAACCATTAATTATCAGATATTACTATAATACCTCATATCCAGATCCCCCCACTAATGTAAGTAACAATTGACAAAAAAAACACAAAATTTCAGCCTCTGTTTAATAAGGTAAAGAGGCCTTGAAACAATTGAAGGTTTCAGCCATTTCCTACCTCAGCTCTGGTACTGTGAGACTGGAAAAACACAGCCTCTTTATGACTACAGCGTGGACAAGGGTGGTCCTCTGTACGTGGTAATGTGGGGTCAGCAATCACGTCGCCTATAATCTGAGTCAACTCGCTGAAAATGAATAATAGTAATGTTAAGTGATCACGTATGCCATTATGCCTGTGTTCAGTGTTCGTAACTTTATCAGGGAAAAAGTTTGAGTAAGCAATCAAAGATTTTATCTGAATCATGTTTATCATACCGGTACACTTTTTTAATATTTATTTTCAGATATTTTGGAATTAGATTTGGTTGTTTGACATTGTCAGTTTTATGCTAAAGAGGGCTAACAGACATCCATGTAAGCTAAACACACACATATATGCAGTATTTCCCCCAATAAACACTCCCAACAAATTTTGGTGTGAAAATTTAGAAAAAATTTTTTTATCAGTTTTATCCATAAACATCACTCAATTATAATGTGTGTTTGTTTGTGAAACAATTATTAAACACAATTGTGTTGGTAAAACCTTAAAAAAAACCACAACAAATTAAAGGACTCAAGGTCCTGAGAGGCACCATTCATTTGTTTGTTTGAATATTTAGAGTCATTGCAATGCCATCAAGGGCTTGAAGACGATCAGTTCTTCTTCTTTGTCTTAGGATCCTGGAAGCTTAACCAGTACTTCAGTGAACCCATCTCAGCAAGTAACCGATACCTTGAATCAGCGGTGAGAAGTGACAATGAGACGTAATGTCATATATCAATCAAACCATTTCAAGTGGTGATTTTATGCTGTCTTTGTTGAAATAAGATGCTGCATTATTTTGTTTACTTGTAAAATTAGTTTGACGAAAGAAGCAATCTTCCATGACTTTATTATGTACCTACTATTAAATGAAATGATCTGAATCTGAATCTATACGATGTAGGGCCTATTACAAAACATTTCTGTGATATTGTTCAACATTTCTGACTCAAACATCGAAATAAATATTGACAACAGGTTAAACTTTTCAAGCAAAAAGCCGGTAACATTTGCTTCAGGGACTATTTTCATTGTTGCTCTATGCGATATGCTAATTAGTATGGACACTCCTGCATTTCAGCAATTACCAGGGTTTTCAATAAGGACCGGCACCCGGCGAATCATCGCCGTTTCAATTTGTCAAAATCGCCGGTCCAAATCTGTGCCACAATAAAAAAAATATGAAAGTTGTTTTTTTTAATGTAGGAATCAATCGTGTTTGTCCTTGCATCCTTTAAATTGCCGATCCGCCAAATAAACCTACCCGAGCCCATCAAGTCATTTGAGCGCTTGCGTGTCAAAACCTAAAGCTTGTTTATAAAGCGTTTATTACAACCGGCATGATTATAGCATAAACATGAAGAAGAGAAAAATCCACGATTTCTTTCGGCCGAAATCAGGTGAAATGCCCCGCGGATATTGGTTTTTACAACCTTTTATTCTGCATTCGTTTATGGCATTACACATTCGATGTTTTGACAGTTCATTCACCCTGTTTTTGTTTCGTTTGATGCGTTTTTTTCCTTCGTTCAGTTATGTTATGTTTCGTTCATTGAGACGACGAGTTGGTTACTGAGATGGTGATGGAGAAAAGAACATTACATAAGGTCAGTTCAACAAAAACATGCACAGGCAGGCGAGTGTTGCATTAGGATAAGTGCAACACTCAATTCCCAATCCTGCTTGCTCTTTAAAAAAATCATACCCCACCCACACAATATAAAAACTCAGCTACTCTGCAGTAGACAAATTCGGAAAAAAAATCTGAGAAAATATACAATCACAATAATTGTAATCATTGTTGCAAAAGGAGAAATTGCTTGTTGTGGTCAACTTCTTTTGCTTCAAATAACGTATTTGCAGCCAACGACTTTTGGAAACATTCAATCAATCATCAGAGCCTTGGATAAAGTGAGACAGTTCTTTTGAATACCTGGCCACAGTAGGGTCTGAGTAATAAGACAATTACAAATCTTCTGTAAAACATTAAAACTATAGGCAGAAAAATATTAAGAACCCAACAGGAATATGTATTCCCAAAACTTGCCCACTTAGCTTCCGTCATATTGTCATTTCCTGTCAGTAATGCATGGCCTGAGCGTGGAGCATCAGCTCTAAAGCGAGTAAAAACAAGACTTCGTAACAGACTGAGTAATAGGATGTTAGCATCACTGTTGCAGGTTTCCATTAATGGACCCCCAGTTCAGCAGATCAGCTTATCAGTCGGTGTGTAAGAGCTTGGTATCAGGTCAAATCTAGGAGGAAATTACACTCAGGACCAAAACCAATGACAAATTCAACCAAGAGCCAAAGTACAGTTGTTACTGTTGATGCAAGTACTCAGACAGAAGTTGAAGTTGAGGTGGATGTATCTGAACTCAATCGGGAGAGGATCAAAACCATTTTGTCAATTCTCAAATTGGCTTCAGTCGATGGAAAAGAAGATCCAATGGACACTAATTCTGACTGGGAGGATGGTGATGATGATGATGATGAATATGACTTTGAAACCAACTGCAGATGTTAAGTGCTTGTGTGGCAGAACAGAACAGACAACACAGACACACATTTTGATATAAAGTTTATTAAAAACAGTAAATATATCAATAAAGCAAAAAACAACACATTTTTCAATTTGTACCTTCATTGCACAGACCAAATCTTAGCAAGGTTAAAATTATGGACCTCTCAGCTCATTTTGTAAGAATGTTTTAGCAGTAAATCCTGCCAAAAAGTATTTAGTTGAGAAATTTATTTCTTTATTTTTTTGCTGGATTTTACTGCTAAAAGTGATAAAAAATTAATAAATGTGACCTAAGAAAGCCTTCTCTCAACAGTCTGAAAACACCTTCAGAACTCACCAGAAGGCATCTAGGATTTCAAAATTTTCTGGGGAAGGACCCCCACACCCCCCGCTAGGTAGTAGCCGCTTCAATTTGAAAATGATCCACTTCAAATCAAACTTATTGAATACCCTGAATTACCCTTCACTACGCTCCATTCAATAGCAATATTGTGCAGACTGAGACATCAAATATCAAAAGTAATGACACAAACACATTTGAAGGTCATTATTTTAAATCTTTTTTGAACATTAAAAAGGAACTATTATCCGACAGACACATAAATAATCAAAATACTTTTTTCTTGAGTAGTTTGAAACCATGAGGAAGCAGTTTTTTTTACACATATGAAATGAGCAACAGATAATCAACCTACAATACTAAAAGAGATGCCAGAGTGTCTGACACCTCAAAAATGCATTGCCTAGGGGGGGAAAACTATTTTTTTTTATCAAATGGGGTTTAACCATATTGATCCGTCACATGCTATGATAGAGGGGATTTTTTTTTAAAAATGTTGTTTTTATGAAATTCAAGTACTTATATGTAAATAAAAAAATATACACACATAAACCATATATAGGGACTCTATAATGACAATAAGCGCATCTCCACTTGGTAGTGTTGCATCCATGCAAGTTTTATCAAATTCCAACATGGGGTTAAATAATTTTTATAATTTAAGCGCTAGAGGAATACCATTTCTGATAGTCAAGCGCTGGGGTGCCTCTGTGTTTAAATGGCCTGTGGAGAAGCCTGTATGGCATATATCCAGTTTAACTGGTTGAGGAAGATCTCAGACTGTGTCAGACTGAGTAGAACCTTCGTCCTTCTGCAAGTAACTGGAGACTTTCTCACATAAAGTTTTTGGAGCGAGCGGGACTCGAACCTACAACCTTAACGATTATTACTACTTACTCGACTTCATGGGTAATCTTGTTCACGTATATACACGGGTTCTCAGCTATCTGTTGGTAATCACAGTTTCTACACTGAAGTAAAGACAAAGTTATTAGTTCACCGATATACACGGGTTCTCAGCTTTCTGTTTGTAATCACAGTTTCTACACTGAAGTAAAGACAAAGTTATTAGTTAACATTATTTATACAATTTTATAATAAAGTTAAGCTTTTCAATCATATCACAAATGTGTTGGCTTGAGACAGTTTTATAAGCACTGCCACACTGGAGCATCATTTATTTTCAACTTGTCCACATATCAGCGGTGTCGTACATTTACAACCCCATGTCATGAGAAATTCTAGTTACAAAATTTTGAAAGAAAAAACATACAATAAGATCTTAATACTTTTTAAGTCAATATCATCTGTACATGAAAATTTACTGAAAGTCTAAATATGTTACAGAAGTAATGACATTTTTATATATATTTTTATCACGTGCCAATATTGGAGCAACAGAAAACTATAGGATAAGATCCAAGATGCACTATTATTGAAATTCTTAAAGCAGTTCCCCCCTAAGTCAATTATGCGAGATGTTGTTTCCTTGTAGCAAATGACAAATAAATACCCATGCTTAAGAAGTGCTCAAAACATTTAAATCATTTTATAAAAAAAACTTTCTTTGATTTCGTCTCCATACCTGCCAAACAGTTCTAAACATGATCCACTCACTCGACTTCTGACGTTGTGTAATACTGTTGCCATTCTTCACATTACCCACAGTATTAATATAATTATGCATGGCAGAGGTAGTAATATTTTCAAGTGCTGTTTAGAGCAACCATTGAAATAGAATTACAATAGTAAAATTTGGTATTAACCAATAAAAGTAATAAGATTTAGCAAGTTTGAAACTTTCATTCAAATCATTAAAATGAAAAAGATATAGCAATCAAAATGAATAAATTAGCCTTTGTAAAATATTATTTAAATTTACAAGCGCTGGGGGCATGTATCAGTTCAGATATGCCTAACGGAGGAGTAGTAATATAATTATACAGTACATGACAAAGGCAATCTAAAAATATGAAATGATTCTGTTCTGATATGCACATAAACCACTAACAGCATATGTTTATAAACCAACTAACAGCATATGTTTATAAACCAACTTACAGCATAATACATAAACCAACTTACAGCATATATACACAAACCAACTTACAGCATATGTATATAAACCAACATACAGCATATGTATATAAACCAACTTACAGCAAATGTACATAATCCAACTTACAGCATATATACACAAACCAACTTACAGCATATGTATATAAAACAACTTACAGCATATGTATATAAACCAACATACAGCATATGTATATAAACCAACTTACAGCAAATGTACATAATCCAACTTACAGCATATATACACAAACCAACTTACAGCATATGTATATAAAACAACTTACAGCATATGTATATAAACCAACATACAGCATATGTATATAAACCAACTTACAGCAAATGTACATAATCCAACTTACAGCATATATACACAAACCAACTTACAGCATATGTATATAAAACAACTTACAGCATATGTATATAAACCAACTTACAGCAGATGTACATAAACCAACTTACAGCATATATACATAAACCAACTTACAGCATATGTTCACAAACCAACTTGCAGCATAATACATAAACCAACTTACAGCATATATACACAAACCAATATACAGCATATGTACACAAACCAACTTACAGCATATGTATATAAACCAACTTACAGCAGATATACATAAACAAACTTACAGCATATATACATAAACCGACTTACAGCATATGTACACAAACCAACTTACAGCATATGTATATAAACCAACTTACAGCATAATACATAAACCAACTTACAGCATATATACATACACCAACTTACAGCATATGTTCACAAACCAACTTACAGCATATGTATCTAAACCAACTTACAGCATTACACACAAACCAACTTACAGCATAATACATCAACAAACTTACAGCATATATACATAAACCAACTTAAAGCATATGTACACAAACCAACTTACAGCATATGTATATAAACCAACTTACAGCATTATACATAAACCAAATTACAGCATATATACACAAACCAACTCCAAACATATGTATATAAACCAACTTACAGCAGATGTACATAAACCAACTTAGTGCATATATACATAAACCAACTTACAGCATATGTACATAAACCAACTTACAGCATATGTACATTAACCAACTTGCAGCAAATGTACATAAACCAACTTACAGCATATGTGCATAAACCAACTTACAGCATATGTATATAAACCAACTTACAGCATATATACATAAACCAACTAACAGCATATGTACATAAACCAAGTTACAGCATATGTACTTTTACCAACTTACAGCATATGTACATTAACCAACTTGCAGCAGATGTACATTAACCATCTTACAGCAGATGTACATAAACCAACTTACAGCATATATACATAAATCAACTTACAGCATATGTACATTAACCAACTTGCAGCAGATGTACATAAACCAACTTGCAGCATTATACATAAACCAGCTTACAGCATATATACACAAACCAACTTAAAACATATGTACACAAACCAACTTACAGCAGATATACATAAACCTACTAACAGCATATGTACATAAACCAATTTACAGCATATGTACATTAACCAACGTGCAGTATATGTACATAAACCAACTTACAGCATATATACATAAACCAACTTACAGCATTATACATTAACCAACTTACAGCATATGATTATAAACCAACTAACAGCATTATACATAAGCCAACTTACAGCATATATACATAAACCAACTTACAGCATTATACATAAGCCAACTTACAGCATCTATACATAAACCAACTTGCAGCATATGTACATAAACCAACTTACAGCATATCTACGAAAACTAACTTAAATCATATGTATATAAACCAACTTTCAGCAATATACATAAGCCAACTTACAGCATATATACATAAACCAACTTGCAGCATATGAACATTAACCAATTTGCAATATATGTACATAAACCATTTTACAGCATTATACATAAATCAGCTTACAACATATATACATAAGCCAACTTAAAACATATGTACACAAACCAACTTACAGCAGATGTACATTAACCAACTAACAGCATATGTACATAAACCAACTTACAGCATAAATACATAAACCAACTTGCAGCATATGTACATAAACCAACTTACAGCATATATACGAAAACTAACTTACAGCATATGTATATAAACCAACTACCAGCAATATACATAAGCCAACTTACAGCATATATACATCAACCAACTTGCAGCATATGTACATCAACCAATTTGCAGTATATGTAAATAAACCATTTTACAGCATTATACATAAACCAGTTTACAGCATATATACATAAGCCAACTTAAAACATATGTACACAAACCAACTTACAGCATATGTACATAAACCAACTTACAGCATATGTACATAAACCAACTTACAGCATATGTACATTAACCAACTTGCAGCATATGTACATAAACCAACTTACAGTATATATACATAAACCAACTTGCAGCATATGTACATAAAGCAACTTACAGCATTATACATAAACCAGCTTACAGCATATATACATAAACCAACTTACAGCATATATACATAAACTAACTTACAGCATATATACATAAACCAACTTACAGCATATATACATAAACTAACTTACAGCATATGTATATAAACCAACTTACAGCAATATACATCAGCAAACTTACAGCATATGAACATTAACCAACTTGCAGCATATGTACATAAACCATTTTACAGCATTATACATAAACCAGCTTACAGCATATATACATAAGTCAACTTACAATGCAGCAGATGTACATAAACCAACTTACAGCATATGTACGAAAACTAACTTACAGCATATATACATAAACCAACTTACAGCATATGAATATTAGCCAACTTGCAGCATATGTAAAAAAACATTTTACAGCATTATACATAAACCAGCTTACAGCATATTTACATAAACCAACTTACAGCATATATACATAAACTAACTTACAGCATTTATACATAAACCAACTAACAGCATATGTACATAAACTAACTTACAGCATATGTATATAAACCAACTTACAGCAATATACATAAGCAAACTTACAGCATATATTCATAAACCAACTTACAGCATATGAACATTAACCAACTTGCAGCATATGTACATAAACCATTTTACAGCATTATACATAAACCAGCTTACAGCATATATACATAAGTCAACTTACAATGCAGCAGATGTACATAAACCAACTTACAGCATATAAACATAAACTAACTTACAGCATATGTATATAAACCAACTTACAGCAATATACATAAGCAAACTTACAGCATATATTCATAAACCAACTTACAGCATATGAACATTAACCAACTTGCAGCATATGTACATAAACCATTTTACAGCATTATACATAAACCAGCTTACAGCATATATACATAAGTCAACTTACAATGCAGCAGATGTACATAAACCAACTTACAGCATATAAACATAAACTAACTTACAGCATATGTATATAAACCAACTTACAGCAATATATATATGCATACTTACAGCAATATACATAAGCCTACTTACAGCATATATACATAAACCAACTTGCAGCATATGAACATTAACCAATTTGCAGTATATGTACATAAACCATTTTACAGCATTATACATAAACCAGCTTACAGCATATATACATAAGCCAACTTAAAACATATGTACACAAACCAACTTACAGCAGATGTACATAAACCAACTAACAGCATATGTACATAAACCAACTTACAGCATATATACATAAACTAACTTACAGCATATGTATATTAACCAACTTACATCAATATACATAAGCAAACTTACAGCATATATACATAAACCAACTTACAGCATATGAATATTAGCCAACTTGCAGCATATGTACATAAACCATTTTACAGCATTATACATCAACCAGCTTACAGCATATATACATAAGTGAACTTACAATGCAGCATATGTACATAAATCAACTTACAGCATATATACGAAAACTAACTTACAGCATATGTATAAAAACAAACTTACAGCAATATACATAAGCATACTTACAGCATATATACATAAACCAATTTGCAGTATATGTACATAAACCAACTAACAGCATATGTATATAAACCAACTTACAGCATATGTATATAAACCAACTTACAGCATATATACATACATACCAACTTGCAGCATATGTACATAAACCAATTTGCAGTATGTGTACATAAACAATTTTACAGCATTATACATAAATTAGCTTACAGTATATATACATAAGCCAACTTAAAACATATGTACACAAACCAACTTACAGCAGATGTACATAAACCAACTAACAGAATATGTAAATAAACCAACTTACAGCATATGTACATAAACCAACTTAAAGCATATGTACATAAACCAACTTAAAGCATATGAACATTAACCAACTTGCACCATACAAACATAAACCAACTGACATTATATATACATAAACCAACTTAAAGCATTATACATAAACCAACTTACAGCATATGTTTATAAACCAACTTACAGCATTATACATAAGCCAACTTACAGCATATATACATAAACCAACTTGCAGCATATGTACATAAAGCAACTTACAGCATATATACATAAACTAACTTACAGCATATGTATATAAATCAACTTACAGCATATATACATAAACCAACTTACAGCATATGAACATTAGCCAACTTGCAGCATATGTACATAAACCATTTTACAGCATTATACATAAACCAGCTTACAGCATATATACATAAACCAACTTACTGCATATATACATAAACTAACTTACAGCATATATACATAAACCAACTTACAGCATATATACATAAACTAACTTACAGCATATGTATATAAACCAACTTACAGCATATGTACATAAACCAACTTGCAGCATATGTACATTAACCATTTTACAGCATTATACATAAACCAGCTTACAGCATAATTATATACATAAGCAAACTTACAGCATATATACATAAACCAACTTACAGCATATGAACATTAACCAACTTGTAGCATATGTACATAAACCAACTTGCAGCATATGTACATAAACCATTTTACAGCATTATACATAAACCAACTTACAGCACATATACATAAATGAACTTACAGCATGTGTACACAAACCAACTTACAGCATATGTATATAAACCAACTTACAGCAGATGTACATAAACCAACTTACAGCATATGTACACAAACCAACTTACAGCAGATGTACATAAACCAACTTACAGCATATATACATAAACCAACTTACAGCATTATACATAAACCAACTAACCGCATATATACATAAACCAATATGTACACAAACCAACTAACAGCAGATGTACAGAAACCAACTTACAGCATATATACATAAACCAACTTACAGCATTATACATAAACCAGCTTACAGCATATATATACATAAACCAACTTACAGCATATATACCTAAACCAATATGTACATAAACCAACTTACAACATATGTACATAAGCCAATGTACAGCAAATGTACATAAACCAACTTACAGCATATAATAAGTTCCTGCTTTCTTTGTCCTCCTTTGGGTAGAGCATGTTGTTGCTAAAAATAGAAATGATACTTGATTTCAATAATTTCATTTCTATAATATACTCAATTACTACTTACCTACAATATAATTTATAACCAGAACTACAGATAACATTGTTTTCCATGTTTTTTTTAAAATCACACAATACAAAACTGTTTTCAAAGAAAATGTTTATCTCCCAATGCACTGTTCACGAGTTTGAGAGGGTTCTGCAACTTGAGTTTAAAACTGCACTTCTGAGAATCCCTCATTCACTTGTGACACTCTCCTAAGCCCCAGTTCTGTCTTGCCAAATGATAATTAATTAATCAGAATCTTCTTACAACCCTTCTCCATCAGGTTGTAACACTAGACTGACTCAAAATACTGGCTGCTTATATAGCATAAATCACAACTGGCTCCGATGCATTTACATCATTCAATGGATATTGAACTTGATGATATTGTCCAGAAATTTATTAAGACAAGCAATAGAAGGCTTCTTCAGAAGAGTGTAGTCTTTTCATCTGAGTGTGCTGAATGAGAATGACCCAGAAATCTAGCCAATAAGAATAAAGAGGTTTCTTAACTTGAAGACATCCTAGTCGTTAAAACTCGATTTTGAAATAAACAAACTATAAGTATGAAAAACAAAAAATAAAGCAATGGTATATGTGAGAACAGCTTGGCTTTTCAATACACCAGTTCAATATGGATAAGAAAAAATAAGAAAAGAGCAAAAAAAAGAAAGATGATTCTAGAAGTAGAGACCTCTGTGCGGTAAGAACTAGAAACATTTAAAAATTGAACGGCTAACATCCACACCAATACTTTATGAAATTCCAATTTGGACCCCCTGGGTAAAATCCTGGATCTGCCCCTGTTAGGTTTTACCTAATTCATATTTTGATGTAGGACTTTTTGGTCCGCGAATGGAAGAAGTAGTGAAAATTAGGCCTAACGTTATAATGTATGTCTATGGAAAACGCAACCAACGGTGTTAGCTGACCATAACAGGGTATCGCGAAAACACATTCTATATGAAACATTGACCGGTTTAAGCACATATCTAAATGGGATAAAACGACAACACTTACCACTCTTTACAAAACTTTATTCCTACAAATCCTGGCCCATCATCATGTTGATCATACAGGTCCATTTCTTAAAATACTTTGATCACGAACTTTATGTTGAAATCGTTTTCTGTTTTCCCGGAAGTAGGTTGCGCATGCGTTAATTGGAAAATAGCGCTCACATCAATTTCAAAATACTACACAAAATTATTAATTACGATAAATTCTTAACCAGTTATTTCTATGTTTGATTATTTAACGTATGGAAAATTATAAAGCATAAAATCCTCATGTCTGAATCAGATTATTTTAACAACATAATAAAATAAAAGAATGGTCTAAGCGGCCTCAAAATTCAGACGCATAAGCTAAGTACACGTCTGCTCTGAGTCATATTTTAAAGTATCTGCTGCAGGTTAATTTATGCAGAAAAACACAACATAATCCAGGTATCCATTGAATTCTCAAGATGTCTGACGAGCGTTATGATTTCGTTATTTTCGGTGCCAGTGGGTTTACTGGTCAATTTGTTGTAGATGAAGTGGCCAGAGTGATTGAGGAAGAAGGCGGCCTCACCATGGCAGTTGCGGGCAGGTCAATGCAGAAACTCCAAACGGTATTAAGACAGTCATCAGAGCGGACAGGTATGTTATGAAGTTGTCGTCTAATTAATGTTAAAAAAACCCAGTAGGTATGCAGCATTACATCACGCAGGACGATGAATGATCATTCCCAATACTCCAGTGTTAGAAAGACTGGGTTGAAGAATCTTAGAGCAGCACGGGGCTGATGCGCGTTTATGCCTCCTTTACAAAATTGTTCATGAGTTGGTCGCTATCTCTATACCTCATTACTTTGAAGTTTACCACCGGGTATCAAGATATTGTCACTATGTCTTAAACAGAATCACACTAGGGTTGACTACTACAAGTATTCATTCTTTCCCCTTACTATAGTACAGTGGAACTTGTTACCTGCAGATGTTGTACTCCTGCAAGACTTTATTCATTCAAACTTGCAGTTAGCCAGGTACAGCACACTAGACCATGAGCATTTTGAGTTTGTTTTTAATCTTCTTTTATCTTGTCGACTGTTTTAACACCTTTTACACTATAATACCCATTTCCTTATTATGCTTTACTTTTCTTTTTTCTATTAAAGGGGAACGCAACCCTGTGTATAAAACAGGATAATATGAATAGCTATGAGTTCAGCTTTCCATTAATAGTATTATTATGCATAAATTCGAGTCCATAAAGATATATCAACTCGTTTTGTAACGGTCATTTTCGCACATCGACTTTGTGGTGGAAGTCGCCATATTGGATACCTGCGTGACGTCATAACTGCACTTCCGGTTTAAAACATAATTGATTTATACACAACAGCAGATATAGAAACGTGCAATTATAATCACCGGCAAAAGTACTAGCAAGAATAATAAAATGGATTTTAGTAACGGGGAAGGACTTGTGGCCTACAACTTTGAACCAGAAATTTCTGAAGCAGAGTTAAATTAATTAAAGGACGAGAGAAATAATGAGACGGCACAGTTGTTCACACATGTGAAAGATTTTTGCAGCTGCGAAAACTGTGTATGATGCTTTCGTCTGCTGAAAATACGTGCTGCAGATGCAATGACCACACTATTGGAAATTTAGAAGATTTAGAATGTATCACAGAAATAATACAGATATGTCACAGCAATGTCTTATGAAGTTTTCACCCAAAAAGATGATAACTGTTAAACAGTCACACCGATCATGAACCAGAGATCAAACCCGAAACCCATCAATCACGACTCTGACATCTTATCATGTAGCCTGACATTGATGATTGAATTTTTCAAAATAGTAAAATTACCCTTAGCTTGATAAAAAAAGTAATTATTGCCGTCAGTATTGATGTATTGATGTAGATCCAGGCGAGCCTGCACATTCATGCTGTACTATCAGGGTATATACTGTTTGCTACTCAGTCAATACATTATCAAAAAAAAAAACACACTAATTAGACCAGGAATGGAATTTAAGGGAAAATGTTTTGTTACATATATTTACCTGTCTAAGAGAGAATAAGAAATAATATTATATCTCTTTTCTTATCGTGTTTAGCTGGTGCGGCCATTGTTGCGTACTGAGAAATGGCTGATAAAATTTTGATTTCATACCCTTTTTAGTAAATTTAGATGAAGCATGAATGAGTTGGGGGGGGGGGGGGGTGTTTTACATAACTGGCACTGTCTTTTGGTTATTCAAATGGTGTTACTTCCCAATTTGATATATGATGATTATCTATTCTACCAGTTCTCTGAACATATATGAATGTGTCTCCTTATAGGGAGTGTCATATGGAATATAATGTCTACAGGCATATTGCACAAAGTGTATGTTACTGTCCAGCTACTGGCACCCTGCTGAGCTTTCATAATATACACCATGTGGTAATGAGAAATACCCTGCCACAGTGTGCATATTGTACCCTAATAAGCGTAATCACCCCAGGTTTAATGACCCCAGGCTTTATGACAGGATGTTATATCACATAGTATTATGCCTTATTACTAATTTAAACATTTTCAGTTAATAAGGGTTTCAATATCAATGCAAACTTACAAGTAAAAAAATTATGTTATATGATTTTATGAATATTTTTCATAAACTGTATACCAGAACACTATTTTAACAGTAAAAAAAACTTTTCATGTATTAATGAATAAATAAAGGTTTTACTTTATCTTTTTTCATTACGAAGTAGAGGTAGTTCAAATGTCTATTCAAGAATAATGACCTAGTTGACTGTGAAAAAGCCATATATCAATAAACTAAATTGCTTATTAATTATAAAATTAATAAAATGAGTTTATGAACAATTAATGGTTGACTAAATATTTAGCAAAATTTTTTTGCCATCGAGGGTTTACTGTACAGATGTTCAGTTAACCTAACCACTGTTTCCTGCAAAAGTTAACCAGTACTCGAGCACACCCAGCAACCGCAAGTAACTGATAATTTTTCCACTCGAATCAGCAGTGAGAGACAAATGATATTGAGACACAATGTTGTATGTCAGTCATCACAGAGACTGTCGCCGGGTGGGGATTCGAACTCGAGACACCTGGATTGATAGTTAGACACGTAACTGACTGAGCTAATCGGGCCTGTCACAATTAATTGGCCTTAATTTGTATTTTAATAATAACTTTTAGATACCATGTCGTTTTCACACCTTATGTTTACCTTATGGCATTTACCTCTTGTTTTTATTGTTAATTGGATTATCACACCTGTTTAAACAGCCTGCAATTATAAGATTGTGAAAGTTTGCTATATCAATTTCGCAATATTTTGGAAGAGAATATAAAATTGCAAATTAAATTTCAGAAATCAGCTGAGCTATATGTTATTAGCACATTTTAAAGAGCTTCCCACTGGATAATATACACTAAGTCTATATGTATGTCGCATATGGTCATCTTCGTACTGAAATCATCAGAAATTGTATGCTTGGGTAGTAGTACGCCAAGGCATTGGTACGCTTCATTCTGCAATCTTAAGTCCTACCCCAAAGTATTAAGGCGTTTTGCACGTGATGTCACCAGAAGCTTGACACTGAAGCAATGTGAAATCACATATTAGGAAAACTAAAAACAACGCTGCCCACAAAACATATCGCATTACTCCACTCACTTATTCCACTGAAGAAAACAATGTTTATGGTTAAGTCCTTCAATTCAGAATGGTTTTCGCGTTTAATTGTCTTCCTTCGATGTTCACTAATGTACTGTATATCTATCTATCAATTGTTTACGTGAATAAGTGTATATACAAAAGAGCATCAGAAGAGAGCAGTAACTAACGACACAATAAATTTTTTGCGAGAACTAGAACGGAAGTGCAGCTATGACGTCACTGAAAACCTCCAACATTAAAGAGCTTTAAAATGGCGGCGCCCATGATATATAGGAAACGCTTGAAATCATGATATTTAATATCGTTTTTCTCACTTGATAAATTTCGTTCAATTAAAATTTGTTGATTTTTGTGTTAGTTACATCTCTATTTAACGATAAATGGCCATTTATATTCTGACATGCGGTACCCTTTAATGTAGACACGACGCGCAGCTGCCCGATTATGCCTGTGAAGGTGTGTGGCAAAATATAAAGATAGAAAGATAGATAGATAAGAGGCCTACCCATAAAAATGTGAACATGGATGTGTCTGGCCTTCATTCAACACTGGTATATGGTTAAACATGTTTTCTCTGTTTATAAACGCAAACCGTGACCGAACGAAAAAAAAAGTAAATGAAAATCGGACTGCATTGGTGCTGCCAAGCCATTTCTCTTTAAGTCTAGTGATTAAACACAAGCAAACACCTCTCAGAGCTAGAGAGAATGACAAAAACTTGAAGTGATTTTAAATATACCTAAAGACTAGAGGAATTACTGAGACAATTACTAAGAGACCACTACTGCTGTTAGCAAATGTTTAAAGCAAATATGTCGTTCAGTTGACTTCTGAACATTATCAAACATTTACACGCAGCCCAGGTGTTTTTGATTACCAGATGAAATCGATCGCTTCTGAGAATTCTGAATATTGTGCACGCTTATTTCAATGTTTTGCGTATTTCGACTTTCTGAGCACATGTTATTATTTTCAAACAAGCCATGTGTTCATTGAATTGGATAAAAATTATAGAAAATAATGCTTACAATACAAGAAAGATAGTAATTTTATTGTACAGGCCTGAAAAAGTATTTCTTGCTATATCCATTTTCCAGTTTCAGGGTTTTTTTTTAGAAAAAGGGGAAGGGCATTGTTCAGAATTTGGGGAATTTTTTTGACATATAACAGTAGAAACAGTTAATAGAGTAATAAAATACTGGTCATATAATGACAACAATTAAAACTTCAATATATAAAAACATAAAAAAACAACATATTTTATCATTATTCTATAACCAACTTATCTCGGCACATTGCCCTGTATCAAAGACCTGTAGAAGAAGAATCTCTTATTCCTTGTCTGTATACACTTCTCATCATCACAATAATAATCCAATTCTTCATAGCAATTATCATAGCAAAAGTTAAAATAATTGGTCACACATCAATTGTCGCTCTTTTATTATGGTAGATTTGTCGGGAATAATAAAGAAATAATTCTGAAATGAATTAGATATAACAACTGGTTTTATTTTGCTTTATAAAAAAATTATTATCAGGGGTGTAGGTTCCTATAGGCATGTGCCTGCACTTTTTTCTGAGAAATCAGAAAAAATAAAAATACCAAAATGCTATCATATTCCGACCCCTAGGAAGGCCTGTTCATTTTCCCTTTATTAAAGTGAACAAACGTTAAAACATAACATTTAATATCAATTTATTTGGTTATATATTAAGGATAACCAGGCTAGTAAAAAACATGATATACACCAAAACACACAGTATAGCAGATTGTTTTTCGGAAGACCTTACCCCATGGACCTCTCTACAACTGTGCCTACTCGCCAACTGTCGTAATTTGGTTATTTGTTTATTTTAAATAGGCCACATGTGAACATACAGCGAAGAGCAATCTTCGTTAACTCATTTTACCATTTTCATTCTTCAGTCAGTTTCGATCTTTATTATGTTACCCAGTTCTTCTTAAAAGTACTCGTTAATGCTTATACCCTCAGTACTCCAAAAATAGGATAGCCCGATGCCCGGGGCTTGTCAAATCTGGATCCGGGCATGTGCCTTTTTCAAAGTTGCTTGCCCGTCGGGCTTTTCTTAAAAAATCAGACAAGCTAGTTTTCACAATACACAGGTCTGCAAATATCTCTATTCGAAACGACACAGGTCAAACTGTTGTTTAAAGACCGTAACTAATCAGTATAAACAATTGACCCCTGCGGTTTTTATCATACCACATGCCCGATAATGTGACTTTGGTAAACCTCTCATGCATACTCATTTATCTATTTTAATTCCTCTAATGTGATTAGTGGATAGCTTTGAATATAAAGTAATCTATTTTTAATAACCGCTCTGATTGGTTGGATATCTACGCCCAAGGTAACACGTTTCTTACCACCAACCCGAGCAAAGACTAAAAAAAAAGACGATGACGTAATTCGCGGGTGTTTCTCAAATTCTCCATTATGAAGAGTATAAAATTACCTCCCTTCGCCAAAATGGTAACGATTTCTAAAATCTGGTAATGTTTTTGCAGATAATTTGCGATCGATCGCGTTATGTAAAATGTCAGCGTTGGGTTCTGGTAATTTTATAAATATTTCGTAGATTTACATTTATTGGAACTGTATGTATATAAATTTTCTTCTGTGAAAACGTGAGAGTTGATATTGAAATTGAGTTTACGGTAAAGAAAAAAGTGGGTGGGGTATTATAGTAATAAACATTGCTTTTTGGTTGTGTAGTTTCAGCGTATATTTTTTTGGCATGATTTAAATATAGTATTGAAAACAACAATTAAGATGAATTATGTGTTGTTTTTTTTAATATTTGAAATATAGTTGACTAGTTGCACTTTCTAGATATTTGAAGGCTATCATAGACTGCATTCATTTATCATATTGCCAAGTTCTCTTGGATAGATTGAATAGCTTTGTAGGCTTGGCATTGCCATTATTGTATGTTGTGACAGCAATAATAAGAAAACAAGAGAAAGATATTTAAAATAATATTTTAAATATACTTCTGCTCCCACACTGCCACTGAATTGACAGAACAGAAATGATAGTCAATAAAGAACAATTGATTGATTGATTGAATATTTAGCATCTTTTCAATGCTAATAAAGAACAAAGATTAAATACAACATACTGTTAGAGACATAGTCAGTTCTCCCGAAATTCTCTCACTTCTCCCGGTCTTATTCAAACTCTAAAACTTGTGATTTAGACATGCATAATGTTATGGGGAGCTTACCCTACATAAAATGAATACATTTACGTCTATGTTTACATATTTCATATTATACCGCAAGGTGTATTGGTAATAAAAATCTGGGCATGTGAATCGTTGATCAGGGCAAGTTATTTTTCAGTCAGGGCAAGTAGATTTTTTCAATCTACTTGCCCTGGGCTAGTCCCAATTTTTTTTTTCTTGGAGCACTGACCCTTTCTTTTTGTCCTTGTCGTACAATTACAATAGAGGTAGTTTTTTTCTCTTTTTTTTCACAATTTGGCGCAAAGTCGATAATTTACGTTGAATTCAGCTGTTTCCGTCATCATTATAACTGTATTCTATGGATTTAAGGGATATTGAATTATTGAAAACGGAAATTATCGCAAACCGGGCTGAAGGAAATAACGCGTTCCGATTAGTTGCAAAAAGTCAATACCCTGGCAATTCGAACAACAAGAGTATCCTTCTAGGTGTTATATATTCAAAGACCTGAAATTTCCAGAAATTGGTCTCTTGCGATATTAGTAGTCCCATTGGTCTATACGTTTGAAAAACGTTTGTACCCCGATAAAAAAAACCGTTATAACCTTGGTCTCAGACTATGTCTATTTTTCGCAGACTGAATTCTTTCGTTGACAGTATAGTATGTCCAGTTTGAGACAAAGTACTAATCATTTGCAGATATTTTGGTAGTCGCCCAGGTATTTTTTTGGGGTGGGTGGAGGGGGGGGGGGGGGGGGGGGGGGCAGTAACTTCTTGTTTTTTAAATTTCCCGATTCCTGGCATGCCTTTCTCGTCGGATTTTTTAAGGTAAAATGTAGAGTATTAGAGGTGGATAAATAAAGGTGGATTATATATTAAGAAAAAATGTTTGCAATTTTAAGAAAATGTGCAGAGCAAACCTTTAAGCCATGTCAGTTCAAGTTCATAATGAGAGGTCATCAGTCAATCCAGCAGTATTTTATGTCCACTTTTATCTGTTTAAATGCTTGAGGGGTTTTAAAGTAACAAATGTTGCCATTTATATACCTATTGTGAGACCAACTTTCAGCTATGTTGGTATCGATAGGTCAGAGGTCAAATAGTTAGTATTGTGTGTCTGCTTCATATATTTTTAATCACTCCCTAACTTTTGAATGCATGAAGAGATTTTGTCTGTCTGTCACAAACTAGACCGCGATGTGGTCTAGTGGTAGAGCGTCCGCCTCACATGCGGAAGGTCGTGGGTTCGATCCCCGGCTGGGTCATACCAAAGACTTTAAAAATGGTACTAGAAGCTTCATTGCTTGGCGCTCAGCGTTTAGAGGACAGTTCTAGGTCTGGTCGGCCCGGTGTCATTATAATGTGACTGGGTGGGGTATCATACCACGTGTCTGCAGCATGATACTCCAGTGTGACAGCGCTCAGAATACTCTCTCAAGTAGACACCGTCGCAATATGACTGAAAAATTGTTGAAAGCGACGCTAAACACCATACAACAACAACTGTCACAAACTGTTAGCTCCTTAAATTTTGAATGCAGAAAGGGAATTTTTAAATAACTTGGTACTGTTATTTGCCATATGGAGACAATGTGCAGACTTCAACTATATCGGTTCACGGTCAAGGTCGTACTGATAAGACAAATGTCATATGGCATTATTTTATCTCTGCTCCATTAATTTAACTACACAGGTTCCTGGCATCCATGTCAGTCCAAGGTCGTGGTTGTATTTAGAGGTAAAAAATCAAATGAGTCAATTTTTTGGGTGGCATATAGTAATCGCAGTGTCCATCCGTCCTTCCGCATTAAACTCATACCCATACCTCAAAGGTCAAGGTCACACTTTGAGTTTGTTTTACAACACTTTGAGTCTGTGTGAGATTTTGTGTCTGGCCTGTAACTTTGTCATGCATAAATGGATTTTATATACATTTGCTACAAATGATCAACATAACATGACAACGTGTCACGCGTAACACCCAGATCCGACTTCTAAGGTCAAGGTCATAATTTAACTTTAACAACACTTTCAGTCTGTTTGAGATTTCATGTTTGGTCTGTAACTTTGTTACCTTTGTCAAATCTCAAAAACACTTGGCTCAATTCATCAGTATGACATGGCGACGTGTCATGTGTAAGACCCACAACCGTACCTCAAAGATCAAGGTCACACTAAGAGGTTTGTTTGACAACACTTTGAGTCTGTGTGAGATTTTGTGTCTGGTCTGTAACTTTGTCATACATGGATGGATTTCAACACTCGGCTCAGTTGATAAACACATGGCTCGAATTTAAGTACTCGCCACTCGCAAAATGCGAGCTGTATTTTGAAAATGCGAGTTGAAATTACTTAAGCTGGCATTTTTTTGCGAGTGGATTTCAAGTTGAGAAAATTACTTAATTTATTCATTTTATTGATTTTTGAAAATAAACAAGTATTATCCTGGTAAAAATAACGAGTTCTTGTCAATTTTACCAAATTTCTTTTGCTTCTCGCGTCAAATTACCCCCTAGCAGCACGATTGTCAATGACATGTATTAAATATTTATATATGTGTAGACTGCGTCCAATTGTTTTTGATTTCAAGTTCATTCTTCAAAAAGGAATTAAAGTTAAAACCCGTCAACAACATAATGAGTAGACTGTGTCTAGTTTGATCGATCACGCACTCACTCTTTAAAATAAAAGTAAAGTTGAAACCCGTCAAATTTATTGTTTACATATTTTGTCACCTGTTAAAGTGGCAGATAAAATAACATCTTTTTCTCCATTGAACCGACGAATGAAAGTGAGTCCCAACAAGAAAAAAGAAATTGTAGAAACCACCACGATCAACAGATCATCCATAATAATTAAACTATATTACTATGATATCACAACATTTACACATGTTAAACCATCATCCTTGGCTAGATCTAGATCTTATTTTAAAATGAAAGGCCATTGGCTATATTAATTTTATAAATATAAATGTGTGTATGTCTCAATCTCAGCCTCTCTGTACACTTGTTATTGTTGAATCCATGATTCATATTTTGGTTTAGTTAAAAGTTTTTATTTATGATATATCATTGTATGCATTTATTTATGGTAGTATAATAAATAACAAAGACAATTTTATTTCTTTAAATATTTTGTTTCGTAAAGTACTGCTTTGAATTGTACCTTAACATATATAATAACCTTGATACTGTTGTCTATAAATAAAAAAAAGATAATAATGCATATTAAATAACATGCAGGCTTTGAAACAATTAATTTTGGGTTTATTTAGACATTAAGGACTACAAGTTTCTGCGAACATTGGTTTGGCTAGTTGGTTTCAAATTTGGCCAGTTGAAATTTTAGGCACTGGCCAAAATTGCCAGTGCACAAAAAAATTAAATTCTAGCCCTGTAAACATGACATGATGAAGTAATGTGTGTAAAACCCAGAACCTTTCCTCAAAGGACAAGGTCACACTTTCAATTTGTTTGATATTTCGTGTCTTGTCTGTAATTTTGTCTTTAACTTGGCTCAATAGATCAGTATTTACATCAGATGTCAAGGCCAAGCTTACACAAAGGTCAAGGTCACACTTTAAAGTATAAAAACATGAAATTGCGTGTCTAGTCTGAAACTTCAGTCCATTACTCTTGATATTCATGGATACATTTAAATTATCACTACCTTTTATAAAATAATGTTATTTTCACATACCATTTGTTGGGCATGTGACACTTACCACTGACATTTTCTCGTTACAAGCAATCAGAACTGGTTGTACACTATTTTCAAAAGCCTTCTATATTAGAGGTGTTCAAAGGTGTCCGTATGAAGTAAAGGGATAAACAGCCATCAAATTTCAGTAATTATTGTTATACTTCTGTAGGTAAAGCCCTGGAAGAAACTCCTATCATCATATGTGATGTTAGTAATGCAGAATCTATGGCTGAGATGTGCAAGCAAGCCAAAGTTGTCCTGAACTGTGTTGGACCGGTATGTCACATTACAAAATGATCATTTTAAAATTTACAACATGTATTATCTAGTTTTTAACAATAGGAGAAAAACAGCAACCATATATTGTGTGGAAATCTTTAAGAAACTTTTTACTGTTCAGGATTTTCATGTCCCTCAAATTTTGTGTAATTGTCACTTTTCAATATGCCCCATAAAGCCTCATCATCAAGATGGTAAATGACACCCCCACCCCTCCCCCAATTTCAAAGTGTGAGTGAAAACACAGCTACTGTTCTCAAACAAAGTCTATTATACTGCAAAGTTCTGTGCCCAAACATCTCGTGATTTTAATATAAAAAAATGATACTGTAAATTACATAAATGTTTGACATGCTTTTTAAACATTCATATTCAAACTATTTTTAATTAACTGTTGCTCTAATTAGTTTGTCTGTTATTCATTTTAGGACAGTTAAAGGTCAAGGTCACTGTATCTTACTTTATCTTATTTAAAAATGCTTTCTGGATGGTAAATCTACATTTATTTGCCCCACCACTGACTGTATTTTAAAATCGCACAAATTCTCCCAATGATAAACTTGCCTGACTTATGGAAAAGATGATCTCTTCTGTCATTTGGCAAATGTAGCTAGTTTACTAATATATTTGCGAGGTAATCTCGGAGCTTATATTTTAGAGTCTGATTCCCAGGTAGAATTAGTATTGTGTGTTGTTTTTTGAGAGTGTAATTTTTGACATTATTTCAGACAAGCATATTTGGTTTATGCTGGTCCAATATTTAGTTCAAAGACTGAAGTCAATATCATGCTTGCCAAATAAAAAAATGAATTCTGTTCATTAACATGATTTCTCTAATTTTCTTTGGCAATATAAAAACTTTCCCTGTATAGTGTGATGTGCATCAATGTTATGGATTTCTTGTTATATGGTCATTATTATTTTAAGAACATTTTGCATTAAAATTGTACTGTGTATTACAATGCAGGTAAAATATTGTTTAGTAAAATAATAAAATAAATTTCATGTATTTGTAGTATCGTTTCTATGGAGAACAAGTGGTGAAGGCCTGTATAGAGAATGGGGCCCACCATCTAGACATCAGTGGGGAACCTCAGGTAAAACCAGTTCTACATTTTATTGCTTTAAAGGGGGTATATCAGAAAAAAAACATTATAAATGTCTTTTAAAAAAAAAATTGTTTTCAAAATGGATACAAAGCATCTCATTACCATTAATAAATACAATCCAAATGTTTTGGTATTTAAAATCAACCATAATGTGACTAAATCGATATTAAATTGTGTTGATAAACTTGAAACGAAATCCCCATTCTAAAAGTAGATGGTACTTAAATACAGCTTGACGGCTTTCATGATGTCATTTTGACTTTTTCTAAGATGAAATATATTTTATTATGTGTAATATACTGTATAATGGATCCAACTGAAATTAAAATGAAATCTCTCATATAATAGGTCACAAAATATGTTGTAATTTTAAGCAGGAATTCTATTTTAGTGTTACCTAAGCACGTAGCCCAAGATGGGAAATCCCTTTACAATATATTATTTAAGCATGTTTAAATATAGATATTTTTTCGGTAATTCACGGTCATTGAGTATATATATGCATGATATATTTGGAGAAAATGTTTTAGCCAATTTTGAAATTTTAAAAAATCCTGATATATCCCCTTTAAATCTTAAGAAAGTCTAAAAATGTAAATAAGCACTACCAATATTTGACCTTTGACAGTTTTCTACAATGGTACGATACTGGTTAACTTATTTTGTATACCAGTAATCAGAGTGCAGATAAACAGGGTTGGAAAATTTCACTTGTGTGACCGCCATGACGAGTAAACATTTGTCCAGGATGAGTAATATTTAATAAAATAACCTTAACATTTATTTTATTTTCAAACGAAAATATTTGGGAAGGGAAGACAAGTATCATTGATAACATATTTCAAGTCCTGGGATAAGATGTGTTTGTTACATTTTCATGTATTAATATTTATGAATAAAGCATTAAAATTAATGCTTGAAAAGCTCTATGCTGTAACAATCATTATAGCATGTCTTCATTACTGTATTCCATACTGTTCAGATGCAACACAACGTATAGAGTAATTAGAATTCAGCATGCCTTTCTGTGTCATTTATGCTTCATTTGTGCTTGTTTACCAAATTGCCTGTTTAGGTCCTTTTTGACTCTTGCTTTCTAAAAGAGGATAAAGACTGCCTGCTGCACAACAAGAATAAGTGTTTGTGGTGGTATTAAAATTCTCCAAAATAGTGGAAGCTGACACAGTAAATGGTGTGACTGTCTCAATTTTGAACAAAATCATTAAAATAAGCATAAATGAAACAGAAAACTCAATAAAAAAAAAATCCTTTCTTTCTGTACAAATCTGTTAAAATAGTCCAGTCATAAAAAAATAACTTCTTGTGACTTGTTATTTTAAGCAAATTCACTGGAAATGTGGTCTTCACTAAGAAAATAAGATTGCACAGGGTTTTTTGCTGTAATTGAGAACATGTAAACCATCAGTATTGAAAAATAAGTCAAGAAAAAATGCTGTTTAAAACTCATTTTTTCAGCATTGAAATTAAATAGACATGTAAAATATTCATTGAACTGATAACTTATCTGGGGCTTTGGCCTGTTGGTACTGAATGTATTGTTTGTTTGTTTGAATGTTTAGCATCATTTTTATGCAATCAAGGGCTAACAGATGTTCATTTAACCCATCCACTCTTTCCTGAGATCCTGGAAGACTAGCAAGTATTCGAACACATTCATCTCCACTATTAACTGATAACTCAGCCATTTCAATCAGTGGCGAGAAAAGGACAATGGGATGCAATGTTGTTACAGAAGGTGTAGCGGGGTGGGGATTCAAACTCAGGACCCCTGGATTCATAGTCATATTGCGCTATCTGGGTCCGGTTGTATGGAAAATATAGAAATGAGCATTATCTTGAGTAGATTTTGTCATACTGTCACTGAAAGGAGAACTCAATATATTATTATTTTCAGTACCTAGAAAAGATGCAGCTGTTGTACAGTGGAAAGGCTAGAGAAGAGGGTGTGTATATTGTAGGGGCGTGTGGCTTTGACAGTGTTCCTAGTGACCTGGGTGTGGAATTCACATCACAGAAGTTTGATGGTAAGATTTTGGTTTATCTCGCTAGTCTGGTTTAACCATCGATTATTATAATACGCCATATAATTTCCATTAACTTTTGTAATCTGTTTTGTTTCTTCATCACAATGACTAAAAGACCAGATCATATGCAGAGGCCAGGTTGAAATTCAAGGTCATACATGTAATTTTTGTAAATTGTTATTTTATGAATATATTTTATCAATATAGTTAGGAATTTGTGTGATCATTTACCATTATATACTTAACTTGAATGATAGGTGTTAACAAATAATTATTCTTTTGTAAGAAATGACATGTGATGAAAAAACTGATTCCATCGAAGGCATGTTTGTTTGTGGCACAGGATTTTTGTAAAACAGCAAGTAAAATGAGAGACTACATGGCCATGCATGTCAAAAATCTTATATTTGTGTAAATACATCTGACGACATATTTAGATACAAGGTTAAGACTATGTTACTTAACATCAAAGCAGTTATTATTCTTAACTCGTTTTGTTGTTGTTTTTAAAAAGGGGGCTATAATACACGCCATGGCATTGGCATAGTGACAATTATTTCTATGCATGTAATTAAAGATGTTATATGATAATTTATTTTAGGTAAGAATTAGAGGTCACTTTGATTAAAAATGGTTTATTAAGCATGTTTTAATTGAGAAAAATAAGAAAGAATATAACTGTTACAGATGTTTTACCATATATGACAAAGTGCTTCTAGTAAATTTCATGGTCTTCTATTTCAGGTGATTTAAACTCGGTGGAATTCTATATAGGATTGAATTCAGGACCAGAGGTATTCTATTGTGTGGTATAATTTACTCTCACAGTAAACTTTCCTTATATTAGATTACCAGATCTGTTACCAGGTCTAAATATGACTAATACAATTTTATATCAGATTAAACATTAAAGAAACTTTTATTATAATTTCAAAATATAGGTTTAATCAGTCAGAAAATTCGGTTGATATTTTCGGGAAAAGATTAGTTATTTGATGTGACT
Source organism: Panopea generosa (assembly GCA_029582155.1). NCBI lineage: Eukaryota > Metazoa > Mollusca > Bivalvia > Adapedonta > Hiatellidae > Panopea > Panopea generosa. The sequence goes on along the minus strand of CM055897.1, from coordinate 2,534,751 downwards.
TTGGAATTCACCAGGTGTGTCTTTAGCCTTTCAGTATTTAACCTATGATATGGTGAAACTGAAATAAACAAAATTTAAAAATCTTTAATAAGTTTTGCTTAACCATGTGAATTCATATATTTTAAAGGCTGTTTGTTAAAACCATATTATTTCATTTGCAGGGTTTTGGTGGTAACATTACAACACTGGAGAGTGCTCTGCATGGCTTTGCAAATGCCGAGGAGCTGAAACCCCTCCGGAAGTCTTTGTATCCTAATCGACTTCCTAGCAGTAAACACAAGATTGTACCAAAGTCAGTTGATTGTCATATTTATATAATTAATCATCTGTCATAAAAATGATGCTAAATATTCAAATAAAGGTTCTATAATTATTTATAATTTCATTCAAAAATCTTCCTCGGGGAAGAAAATATATCACATAAGTTCAAAATAATTCACTCAACATTTAAGTTTGACCACCTGGCCTTATTGAAATTGAAAATTTATTATTACAGTTGAGTAACGCCCATTTGACATCAACAGATTTAAGTATGATGACGTGACATCTTTCCCTCCCCACCCCCATTTTTCAATTTTCACCAAACTTGCACAATATTGTATAAGGGGAAGGGGATTTGTTTCCAGTAGAATGATTCGGTCCGTCTTGGGCCTCTTGTTGTCAGTAAAGTGTGACGTCACTAGTTTTGTAAGAAATGTTAGAAATTTGAAGTTCCAAACAGTACTACTCATCTATAGGTAATTGTCTTCATTTTACTACGGATCAGCCGAAGGGAAGAAATTATAAATACCAATGCCTATATTTAACTTTTTTTTTCGTAAATTTAAAAATGGATGTGACTTAGTTTATATAATTGTTGCTATTTCCCTGATGAAAGCATAAGCAGAAAATTTAAAAAAAAAGTTAAATATAGGCAGTTAGTATTTTCATATGGTTATGCTTGTTTTTAAGTACATGTGTACAAATTGATTTAACCCTTTACTTCATATAGACGCCTTTGTACACCTCTAATATTGAGAGCATTAATTCACCACGTATCAGCAATCGATGAATTATGTTTATATTAACTGACAGAGTGGAAAACAGTGCAGGAAGTGTTCAGATTGCTCGTTATGAGCAATCTGAACTTTTCCTGCACTGTTTTCAAAGGCTTTCTGTGATTGGTGCAGGAAAACGTGTATCTATGGAGTAAAGGGTTAACAGATGAATGTGAGTTGAATTTTATTTTATCATTTCCTTATATCCTTTAAGCTTACAATGAATGTTTATTTCTGCTATTCTATTGCTTGGAATGAAACTGAAATATCTTTAATGGTTATCCCAAGTATGAATACTGCATACTTTACTGACCAGACTTGTCTGATTGTAGATCTGCTGGTTACATCGCAGATGTAGACAAGTATTGTCTCAGTTTCCCAGGCAGTGACCGTGCAATTGTAAACAGAAGCATTCGCTACAACTACGATGTCAACCAGAAGAGACCAGTAAGTGGCACATACCCAATTGTTGTAACAGTCTTATTTTATATCTATAGACGCTTGTGAAAAACTGTTATCTTAAAATTAGTATCCCCCTCTGAGCATGCAGTGGGATAAATCATTGATGTACTTCCATCTGACCATCAGAGTTTATTCCCTTAACTGCGCTTATATTTTTCACCCAGTTTTAATGATCCATGGGTAATATTCATTTAAGCGTAGTTGAGAATATGGTTGACATATTCATATTCGATGATTTTTTACAAAATTATGTTCCTTTTTGGAATTTGGCTGTGGAAGCTATTTTCTACTGAACTTTTCACAGAGTTGTCAAAGAAATTTCATTGGTTGACAGGAAGTATCAGTACCAAGTGTAGTTTTTTTAGGTTTTCATTACATAATAAGGTTTATTTGCACTGCAGGCTTCTCCGCAGGCCATTTTAACTCGGGGGCACCCCAGCGTTTGACTATCAGAAATGGTATTCCCCTAGCACTTGAATTCCTTAACAAAATTTTACAAAAGCTGGCTTTCCTTTAAATCATTATTTTTCTTTGCATACCGGTATATCTTTTCTCATTTTGATGCTTAAAATGAAACATACTAAATAGATGACTTTAACTGATTAATGCAAGTTTTACTAATGAAACATATTTCAATGACACATTGCTTGAAAATGTGATGAAGGTGTTTACGCGTTCTTACCTCAGTGCTTGCATTCCTTCCTGTGGAGAACCCTATACTGAAAACACTTTTACTGAGGGAAAAAAGGAATGTACCCCTATATCGGCATTTGCAATGATTTTAATATTCTGATACTATCATTATTACATGCCTCCACCATCTGAAGAAGGGTCATTGAGTTTTATACCAGTCTGTCCATTGGTTTGTCTGCCCATTTTTTTGTTTGTCTGCCCATTTGTTCACACATTTGTTATGCCCCTACCATTTGTTATGCCCCTGCCATTTGTTATGCCTGTACCATTTTTTTTGCCCCTAACATTTGTTTTGCCACTACCATTTGTTATGCCCCTGCCATTTGTTATGCCCCTACCATTTGTTTTGCCACTGCCATTTGTTATGCCCCTGCCATTTGTTTTGCCCCTGCCATTTGTTATGCCCCTGCCAATTGTTTTTCCCCTGCCATTTGTTATGCCCCTGCCATTTATGCCTGTACCATTTTTTCTTGCCCCTACCATTTGTTTTGCCACTATCATTTGTCATGCCCCTGCCATTTGTTAAGCCCCTACCATTTGTTATGCCCCTGTTATTTGTTTTGCCCCTGCCATTTGTTTTGCCACTACCATTTGTTATGCCCCTGCCATTTGTTATGCCCCTGTCATTTGTTATGCCCCTACCATTTGTTATGCCCCTGCCATTTGTTATGCCCCTGTCATTTGTTATGCCCCTGCCATTTGTTATGCCCCTGCCATTTGTTATGCCCCTGCCATTTGTTTTGCCACTACCATTTGTTTTGCCCCTACCATTTGTTATGCCCCTGCCATTTGTTATGCCTGTACCATTTGTTATGCCCCTACCATTTGTTATGCCCCTGCCATTTGTTATGCCTGTACCATTTGTTATGCCCCTGTCATTTGTTATGCCTGTACCATTTGTTATGCCCCTGCCATTTGTTATGCCCCTGTCATTTGTTATGCCCCTGCCATTTGTTTTGCCACTACCATTTGTTTTGCCACTACCATTTGTTATGCCCCTGCCATTTGTTATGCCCCTGCCATTTGTTTTGCCACTACCATTTGTTATGCCCCTGCCATTTGTTATGCCCCTGCCATTTGTTATGCCCCTGCCATTTGTTTTGCCACTACCATTTGTTATGCCCCTGCCATTTGTTATGCCCCTGCCATTTGTTATGCCCCTGTCATTTGTTATGCCTGTACCATTTGTTATGCCCCTGCCATTTGTTATGCCCCTGTCATTTGTTATGCCTGTACCATTTGTTATGCCCCTGTCATTTGTTATGCCCCTGCCATTTGTTTTGCCACTACCATTTGTTATGCCCCTGCCATTTGTTTTGCCACTACCATTTCTTATGCCCCTGCCATTTATTATGTGCCCCTACCATTTGTTATGCCCCTACCATTTGTTATGCCCCTGCCATTTGTTTTGCCACTACCATTTGTTATGCCCCTGCCATTTGTTATGCCCCTACCATTTGTTATGCCTGTATCATTTGTTATGCCCCTGCCTTTTGTTTTGCCACTACCATTTGTTATGCCCCTGCCATTTATTATGTGCCCCTACCATTTGTTATGCCCCTACCATTTGTTATGCCCCTGCCATTTGTTTTGCCACTACCATTTGTTATGCCCCTGCCATTTGTTATGCCCCTGCCATTTGTTATGCCCCTGCCATTTGTTTTGCCACTACCATTTGTTATGCCCCTGCCATTTGTTATGCCCCTGCCATTTGTTATGCCCCTGTCATTTGTTATGCCTGTACCATTTGTTATGCCCCTGCCATTTGTTATGCCCCTGTCATTTGTTATGCCTGTACCATTTGTTATGCCCCTGTCATTTGTTATGCCCCTGCCATTTGTTTTGCCACTACCATTTGTTATGCCCCTGCCATTTGTTATGCCCCTACCATTTGTTATGCCCCTGCCATTTGTTTTGCCACTACCATTTGTTATGCCCCTGCCATTTGTTATGCCCCTACCCTTTGTTATGCCCCTGCCATTTGTTATGCCTGTACCGTTTGTTATGTCCCTGCCATTTGTTATGTCCCTGCCATTTGTTATGCCCCTGCCATTTGTAATGTCCCTGCCATTTGTTATGCCCTTGCCATTTGTAATGTCCCTGCCATTTGTAATGTCCCTGCCATTTGTTATGCCCCTACCATTTGTTATGCCCCTACCATTTGTTATGCCCCTACCATTTGTTATGCCCCTGCCATTTGTTTTGCCACTACCATTTGTTATGCCCCTGCCATTTGTTATGCCACTGCCCTTTGTTATGCCCCTGCCATTTGTTATGCCACTACCATTTGTTATGCCCCTGCCATTTGTTATGCCACTACCCTTTGTTATGCCCCTGCCATTTGTTTTGCCCCTGCCATTTGTTATGCCCCTACCATTTGTTATGCCCCTACCATTTGAAGAATGGTGAATGGGCATTAAGTGTTACCCATGTCTGCCCGTTTGTTCATCCATTCATTTGTGCATTCATTGTAAAAATTTGGTTTCTGATGAATAATTTCTGAATTTACCTGTATTATTATAAAATACAGATCAATGTTGGTCAAATTGCACAGAGGTTATGACCCTTTGTTGACTAACATTTGTTAAAAATTGGTTTCCTATCTTTGTGACAGACACATTTCTAGTTTTAATTATTTTGCTTGTAAACAGTTTCAAGTTGGAGCCTATGCCCAGATGCCAAATTGCTTTTACATGGTGATAGCTATTATTTGTGGATTGTTCGTTGGTTTGATGGCCAAATTCAGTGTTGGACGAGCTCTTATCATGAAGGTAAGTTGTAGTTGTCACAATAGTCTTATGTTCATTTTGTTAAAGTATCTAGGGTTATTTTTTATACCATTGAGACCTAACAGGATCAGTTAACCTAACCATTCTTTCCTTGGATCCTGGAAGGTTAACCAGTACTCGAGCATGCCCATCTCTGCAAGTAACTGATAACCTAACCACTCTTTCCTTGGATCCTGGAAGGTTAACCAGTACTCAAGCATGCCCATCTCTGCAAGTAAATGATAACCTAACCACTCTTTCCTTGGATCCTGGAAGGTTAACCAGTACTCGAGCATGCCCATCTCTGTAAGTAACTGATAACTTTTTCACTTGAATCAGCGATGAGAGATAAATGACAATGAGAATGTTATATATCAATTGTCATGGAAATATGACCTAGCGGGTATTCCAATTCACAAACCATATTCTGTGTTTTCAGAGCAAATTAACCTGTATTAAGCAAAACCCGTCTTAAAAGGCCAATGCAGGGTTTTTCCGGACAGATTTCCTGCATCTCTGAGGCACTTTTTCGACCGAGGACCCGTATTTCGAAGTCCAGTCCATTTTGTACATTCCTTTCCTTTTCCCACCAATCCAAAGTAAAAAAGGAAAACGAAGAAAATATTTTGGAATATTCATCCAGTTTTATTGCAACTATTCCATCTAAATTGGGATGTTGTTAATTCTAGTTGTAATTTTTCTACCAAAACGTCCGTCTATTATGTAAATAACTAGAAATGTCATGACACAGTTTGGGGTATTACAATAAAATGATGATTAAGGACGCTTTTTGCATGAGAATCACATTTTTACACATTAAACATATATTGTTAAGCGTACGTTGAAGGACCTTGGGCCATGTGATTTTGTCAATTTCTTAAAAAATAAAGCAATGTTTTTCAACCTCATTCCCAAATATGCAGGCAAGAACCCTGCAAGGATGTGTTCATGAATAAATGGATGACAATAAAATAAAAGGTGCTGCAGGCCAGCATGATATCTAATAGTCAGGATCCCCAAAATTTGTGTTGGGACCCTTAAGATATTATTGTATGGGACCCCCAAATGAAAAATTCTCAAAGGGAAAACCCTGCCAATGTTGGTCATTACCTTGGCTAGCTGCTCAAGACAGGTTTGACTGTATATAATGTCTAATATAAAAGTGTTGATGAGTTTATTATTCAATACTTTAATTGTAATAAAAGAAAATCGCCAGCTGGGTCATACCAAAGACTTGAAAAATGGTACTAGAAGCTTCCTTGCTTGGTGCTCAGTATTTAGAGGATAGTTCTAGGTCTGGTTGGCTCAGTGTCAGTATAATGTGCCTGGGTGGGGTATCATATTCAGGGTTCTCAATAAGAACCGGCAGGCGGCCCTAAAGGCCGCTTCAAAACGATTCTGAGCCGCTTAAAATGCTGAAAAAATCAAAAAAATATATTATTAGAAATGATACGTTATTTGAATACATGTGCGGCCGAAATGATAGAAATCAAAAGCGGCCCAACAAAATTTTATAAACATTACAGAAATCATCGAAAAGCTTCGGCAGTTACATTGTAATATATCCATATGGCGATCCGATCCGATCCACGAGTTGGCACTAACCACTATGCGGATATCGGTAGTTTCGTATACCATGATTTGACAACTTGAATTGTTCAATTTAAAAAGATGTTAATTTTATAAATTCATTTAAAACTCGAAGAAGAAATAATGCTTAACAAACTTTAATATAAGAACTAAATGTTACTTGTGTTACTGTATTATTTATTGATTACATTCGAAACAAAGCTGATAATAGCTTTACATGATGAATTAGTTTTACTTTCGGTTTTGTCAAGAATTAGACAAGAAATAACAGAAAAAAACAACTTTATTTTTATTCTATTCCACGTATCATCAGGTAAGTAATAATGATTGAGATCCCGATTCGGCGATTTAGTAAATCATGAAATTTCGTACTTGAATTGGGCTGAAATCTCGGTTAGACAATACTCGGATACTCGCTCCGCTCGCTACAGTCCTAATCGTAAAAGAGTGCCAGTCCAATATGCTAAATTGGTGATGTTAAAAATGTGAGTGATGTTATAAATAAAAAGACTGATACAGCAGCAGTGAAGGAGATGCTTTTGGGTGAAGATGATTATGACAATGAGGAGGAAGATGATGATGATGATGATGATTATGATGATGCTGAACTGTTAGTAAAAAATGAGAAATCATTAGTGATGTAAATTGGTGATGTTAAAAATGTGAGTGATGTTATAAATAAAAAGACTGATACATGACATATAATATAAAGTGTTACATTATTTCTTAAATCATTTATTGATTAAAAATATAACATAGCTCGACAATTGTTCAGTCACATGTTAGCAATCCTTTAACCTGTCATTTTCCTGAGTTTCTCACCAATACTACCGGTAGCTGTTTTCCTCTAATTGACAACTTCTCCAGTTGAAACATTGTTAATCGCAATATCTACATTTAAATAATAAGGTAGATTATTGCAGATGTTGGCTTTAAACATGAGAAGAGAGTGCTTATGATTGCATCACTACCTGTTTAAAAAAGAAATGATTAAAATCAAGCATGAAATAGTAGTCCAAAACCTGCTATAAAATCCCCTCAAAATACCTCAGATTGCAGGACAGGGCATATAGATTTCTTAGGACTCTTAGAAATTCAATTTGGACTCTTACAATAATATTTACTGAGAACCCTGCATATCATGTGTCTGTGACATGATAATCCAGTATGGCAGCACTCAGAATACTGTCTCAATTAGACAGTCACTATGTATAACTGAAAAACACCATACAACAACAGCAACATCATTTAACCCTTGTCATGCTGCAGCCTATACAGCTTCACTACTTCTAGGGAGTTTACACATACAAGATAATTAACACTCGATGTTGATAGTGGTAAACTTTATCTGATCATGTCAGATATCAATTAACACATTTGACCCATATAACATAAATGTATTTTGAATAGAATAAACTGAACTTTACAATTGTATAAAAAAATTTAAATAAGAAATACGGTAGCCAAGAATATGAATTTTTCCCCACCCACCTGCAGAAGCCCTTGGACACTCCTGAACTCGTGTCAATTGTTCCCTGAACTTGGGGGTCAGTTGTTCCATGTCAACCTTGCAAATGAGAATTACCTGCAAAATCATCATCGTTGCTAATATCTGCTATCATAGAATATTCACTCGAAAACATTTATAAACAACATTCCATTCTTTTGTTTTGTGTTGCCATTTTTATGCTCCCCCCCCCCCCCCTCTTTGTCATGCATAAATGGATTTTATAAATACCTGCTACAAATATTCAACATAACATGATGATGTGTGGTGCATAATTCCCACTTCAAAGGTCAAGGTCGCAATTTAACTGACATTTTCAGTCTGTTTATGTCCGGTCTGTAACTTTGTCACCTATGGATAAATTTTAAACAATACTTTGGCCAATTCATCAGCATGACATGATTACATGTCGCAAGTAAGACCCATAACGGTACCTCAAAGGTCAAGGTCACACTTTGAGTTTGTTTGACAACACTTTGAGTCTGTGTGAGATTTCATGTCCGGCCTGTGACTTGGTCATGCAAAGATGGATTTTATAAATACTTACTACAAATGATCAACATAATATGATGACGTGTCGCGCTTAACACACCCAGACTCCCACTTCAAAGGTCAAGGTCACAATTTAACTTTGACAACACATCAGTCTGAGATTTTGTGTCAGGTCCCAACACACTTTGAGTTTGTTTGAAACCACTTTGAGTCTGTGTGAGATTTCATGTCTGGACTGTAACTTTATCATACAAACATGGATGGATTTCAAAAACACCTGGCTCAGTTTCATGTCTGGTTTGTTACTTTGTTTTACATGAAGGGATTATGAAATAACTTGACACAAGTATCAACATGTCAGGATGATTTGTCACCTGCATTTACCTGTAGAAATCGATGGACCTTTACATCAGATGTCAAGGTCAAGGTCGCATATTAATGTAAAAAAACATATGAAATTGTGTGTCTAGTCTGAAACGTCAGTCCATGAGTCTTGATATTTATGGATACATTCCTACCTTTTATAAAATATATTGTTATTTACCAGTGATATTTCTTGTTTAGTTACAAAGTTGAGACAAAGAAATTTTTCAACGCGCTTATTTTCGGACATCTGTTTGTTGATTTACTGATATTTTTTTGATAGTATCATGTCATAAATAAATATTAATGAATCTATACATACTTTTTATTCATGAAATAGATAGTAAATTCTAAACAAGGTTATATACATGTACAAGGGGTTTCCCTAAAACAGACAATACACACGCTTGGTAGTGAACAGATAAGCATTGCAGCGTGGATATCTACCCTGCTTAACATGTTACAGGCAGGCCTTCTAAAATAGCCGGTTTTTCGGTTTTTGGACCGATTTCTGAAGTTCTAAACCGATTTTCGTTTCAAAGTTTAATAAAAAAACATCGGTCCAGATATTTTCAAAGTTTAATAAAAAATCGGTCCAGATATTTTCTATCGGTCATATAAAATCTCATAAATTGCTCGTACCATACCATACTGACCTGTGAAATACGCCTTGCGGCAATATCATTTGACCCAATAATCCGATTGTTTTGTCACCAGCTTTGCGAAATGATGTCAATTTTTACTAAACCATTAATGATATTAGGGGGAGTTTATCTGAAGAGTCTATCGCTATGTAGCACGCCTTCAATTTGTGATCAGCGACCCATAGCGTTCTGTCGGTTTATCAAAAGATTGTGTTTGCGTCCGTAATTTCTTTGATATACCGCTTGCCAAAGCTGGGACGGTCGGACCGAATATTGTTTGCGTCATTAAAATATTTGATAAAACGTGCATTGTTACTTGTTTGTTTCATTTGTTTTAAAAATAACTATATATACGAGCTGGTTTTGGTAATTGTACATAGTGGCTAGCTACAGTACAACTCATATCAAAAATAAAAAGTTGAATGAACCATTACATTGGTTTCCACGGTGATTATTTCACGCAGCTTCCGGAACTTGCGTCACTTCCGGTTCGATCGAGCGTTTTTAATATAATGAAAATTATTCAGTAAAGCGGAAACATAATGTCAGTCATTAAAATGTACACAATGTGATAAAGTACATGTATGTAATAAATAATACACAAATAAACTTGAAATAGTTCCCTATTAATGAATAAACGGAGAAAATACATGGTGCAGCTGACATGGTGGGTGGGGTATGCATATATCATATAGTGATTTTTTTAAAAATAAATGTGATTCTTACTGTAGTTAAAAACCTGGACCGATTTGCATTTTGGAATTTTAGAAGGCCTGGTTACAGGCACATAACATAATTCCTCGACAAGTTACGTTATCCTCACATTTGGCCTAGCAATGAGTCCTGAAACTATTTTCTAGATGTTGAACGCCATGATCAAGCCAGGAAGTCACCATTTGAAAAGTTTTAGGTTAAACTTGCTGGGGGATTGAACCACAAGCTCTCGCACTCAATGTTACAATTATCACATCGTAGATTTGGAGTATAGACATTGCTTAATTGTTTATGAAAGTTCTAAATGTTCAGATGCTTACCCTATAGTCAGTCATGAGTATCACAATTTTAAAAGTGTTCTTTTAGTACTCTTGTCTCAAGAAATTGAGAAGTATTAATATGTTGTTATTAGTCAAACCAACTCTCCATCACACTGAAATACTGTTGTGTCATGTGGCATACAGTTTATAGTGTTGAGTTCCACAGTTGACTGTTGGATTACATTATAATTATCAACGTCTATTTTCAGTATCCTGGTTTCTTTACGTATGGAATATTCAAACATGGAGGACCATCCAAAAGTCAGGTTAGTCCAAGTATAACCTTATTGTTCATTTGGTATTTGTTTTAGAAGCTTGCTCTCACATCTTTCAAGATTTATAAGTTGTTATATTGTGTTCCCTCTTTTTTTGTGATCAATATTTTATTTTTTGTATATTTAGTTAAGATAAAAATCAAAACTCCAAATTTTAAACCAATAAGTCTTGTGACAGTATTTAAACATTTCCGAACTTAAATAGTTTACCAGAAAAAACAACACATTTCTTCTTTACACATACCAATAGTTGAAATTATGTGCCACACATAATGTGACAATAACATAATCTCATGATTTCTATATATTTATTATAGGTACAAGATCAGGGGGATAAACTTCTTAGATACAATTTATTTTTTACAAGTTTTTAGTTAATAAGTTATAATATTGTAGATAGCAAGAAAATACATATATTTGAAAATGAAGGTTTTTTTATTAGTTTGTTCACTCGCACCAAAACCTTTATGTGAGGAAGTTTCCGGTTACTTGCCGGAGGATGGTGGTTCTACTCCACCAGTAAAACTGGATATGCTATACATAACCTGAAATGTGTTGAAAATGGCGTTAAACCCATTATTAGTTTGCAAAGTCAGATGTTTGGTGACAGACTATGAACAGATATTACAAGGCCCTGGAAAGACTATATTGCAACTGAATCTTTTTATGTCTCTATCTCGTCGGGAGACACATTTTTTGTTTTTGTGTGTCAGTGCGTCGGTCACTAAATATTGTCGGGAAAACTCATACAATATCTGTAGTTTAATTAAAGTAAATCATTTAGAGGTCTAATTTCGCATTGCTGTTCTGTGTTACAGTTTAATGATTTTTTATTGAGTTGATGTCCTTTATTTTTTTGGAAATAAAATTCCTGTCCAGAGAACTCTTTTAACATTTGTGGTAAATTTAGCCAAAACTTGCCGGGAAGGGTCATTGTAAGGTCCAGTTATGCATATACCTTTTGTATTCTCATTCAATTATTTTTTATTGAGATATGACATTTTCCATTTTCGCAAATGAAAATCTTGTCCGTAATTCTTTACTTGAACCAACACTTGCATTTCATTGAAACATTCTGACATGAAATCTACATTCCAGTTTGATGATTTTTGGATTAGGTACAGCTCTTTTCAGCATTGAAAAGTACATGTAAACTATTGTCTGTGCTTCTTCAATAGTTGCTGTTAGATTTCCCTAAAACTTGCTGGGAAGGATCAGTGTGAGGTCTATATTGTGTATCCTTTTTTTTTTACAGTTGGATCATTTTTGACTGAGTAACAGCCCATGAATTTTCAGAGTTAAAAATGGTGTCAGTATTTCTTTTGAACTAAGACACATTTTTTAATGAACCTTGCTGAGAAGGATAAGTATGAAATTTTGCTGTACATATTCCTTTTGGTTCAATAATTTTCAGAATAGTTATGGCCCTTTTCAATGTTGGAATAAGGAATCTCATCCTTTTTGTCTTGAATTTGAATTCACTGAAACTTGTCAGGAAGGATCCATCTGAAGCCCAGATTTGCATAGCCCATTTATATCCTGGTTCATTGATATTTGTACGAGACATGGCCCTTTGAAAAATCCTGCAATTGCCTCTTTACCATAACCAATGACAACTTTTTTATTTACAAAACTTCCTACGAATGGTGGATATGAAGTCTTGATGTGCATATCAATGTTGTTTTGCAGTTTTTCTTACAACCCCATCACTAGTCCTAAAATGTGACAATTTTGAACATTAACATTAACTTTAAGATAATCTCAATTTTATGTGGGCGGATATAGATTTCCACACAAGAAAAAAATCAAATTCTAGCTTTAGCGTCTTTGAATGTTGCCATTGTTTCCATTTTACATACAAAACTCCCCCTCTAAAGATAGAGAATTCAAGTTTTGCTATCACCATAATACATTTGACACAATTGTTTCTAGTTTTACCATCACCATAATACATTTGACACATCTGTTTCAAGTTTTACCATCACCATAATACATTTGACACAGCTGTTTCTAGTTTTACCATCACCATAATATATTTGACATATCTCTTCCATTACAGATAGAGAATTCTAGTTTTACCATCACTTTGATAGGAAAGGGTTGGAGTGAGAAACTAACAGATCCTGACCTTCAACATGAAGGGCCCCCAGACCAGAAAATAGTTACACGTGTATCAGGGCCTGAGTCTGGATACGTGACCACACCCATCTGTCTAGTTCAGTGTGCAGTGACACTTCTAAAGGAAATATCAAAAGATAAATTCAGGTATACATATTTGTTAGATTCACCTATACATATTTGTTAGATCAACTCGTTCTTGTATGGTTAAGATCTGATTTTATAGCACACATTCCTTCATTCAGAGATTAATGTTTCACTTCTATTGTGTTAGATTTTTTTTCTTGCTCACCTGATCAAAGCTCAAGTTAAACTTTTCAGATTGTACTATGTTCGTCACCCATCCATTAAATTTCTGTGCACTTAAGAAGCTGCATTTATCATTGGATCTTCATCAAACCCTCTTAGAAGATATATAAATAATATAAGTTCCTGGCCAAATCAAATAAGTAATGTCATGGTTATGTCCCTTTAATTGTCAAAAAATGTATTACTTGATATTGTGTGCACACTAGCACTCTCAGTTCAGCATGATCTTCACCAGACCTAATGCAGTAGACTTTTAACCATAACAGTGTGGACAAGTTCTTGAAATGGCTAAATCAGATAATTCATGTTGGAGTTGTGCTCTTTATAATCATCAAAATTGTATTTTACCTTGTGTGCATTCAATCACTCCAGTTGTCATTGGATCTCATAAAACTTACACTGTAGTTATATTACCAAAATATCTCCGACAAGTTATTGAAGTGGCCAAGTCAGATAAAAAATGTTGTAGTTGTGGTCTTTGAATTTTCAAATCAGTTTTTATTGGATATTTCTTCAAATATATATTAACCATTATATCTCAGACAAGTTTTTGAATTGGCTAAATCTAATAATGAATGTTGGTGTTGGCCATGTGTGCATGCAAGGGTGTGCAGTTTTTTTTTATTGTTGTCCAACTACCGATATAAGGTAGTTATATAACCATACTATCTTTAACAAGTTATTGAACTGATCAAATTGAATGAGTAATGTTGGAGTTATCGTTGTATATTGTGCCTTTTGTCCATTGCAGCGGGGGCGTGTACACAACAGCATCTCTGTTTCGAGATACTACACTAATTGACAGATTGAACAAACATAATGTAAAATATGAGGTCATCACACCGCAACAAGCCCTATAGATGATAAACGTCTGATGCCTATTGATGGAAACAAGCTTCTCTGTGAGCAAAGTTCTAGTCTTGAGGGATAATACATGTGTTTGGAGTATTTAAGAAGAGATATTACCATTTTAACTATGACTTAAAAGTGTTTCACCAACATGTCTTAACACTGACAGTTTTTCTTTTATAGTAATTCTCAGATCAAAATTATTTGAAATACTAGATGTAAACAGTTGACCCTGTGTTAACATCTGACTCTTTAGAACTACCAGTTGTCTTAGGTAGGAACATCGCCAATTTCTCTTGTCTGGCTTATGCAACCTTTATATCCACCTTTGTACATTTTTGTGATTTGCTTAGCATGACTGTTTAAACCAATTTGCATGTACGTAAGATAGATTTAATTGCCAGAAGAGACATTCATATATTTTAGTATATGGTATTATATCTAACTGTTTAATGCTTTACCAAGAATTGCATTGTTTTGAACAAAATTCTGTAGCCTCATTTCACAAACATTTTCAAGTTTATCGAACTTCTTAAATAAAATTTAAAGTAAAGAAAAAAGTTTCATTAACAACATCACTTTTGTAAGCGGAGGAGAATAATATTGCACAAACAATGCTTGTAACTTTTACATCAGTAAAACATTTGAAGATGTCTTAATTGTTCATATTAAAAACTTAACGAACATTATTGAAAAGGGCCTGAGATCTACATGTATGTTACTAAAGTACTCTGATCATAGTGCTCACGGGTCAGGTTCAAATAAGGATTGAATTACATACTAAATTAAAGATTTCTTCTCATCATTATTTTATTTAAGAATGCGAAGTGATAGATTCTTGCCAGTTTTTGTGCCCAAAAGTTTGAAAAAAATAATATAATATCGATGTTAATTGATTGCTGCAGCAGTCATGATTATGATTAACGGAATTCACCATAATGTGATATATTTAGAATGGAGCACGTGGTCTAGTGGTAGAGCACTGAACCCATGACCAGAGGGTCATGAGTTTGATCCTCTGCCACAGCTATTTGTGGTGTCCTTGAGCAAGACACTTTTCTGCATATGCTTAGAACTGGTTCTTCCCAGGAAGACTTTGAGCGTGATTTATCTAAGTTGTAAGAACTTGTTTCACAATCGAAGTAAAATAAATAAGTTTAAACTATATTCAAATGGAAATCCATGATATTGACATTTTATTTGGTTAATCTAATTACAAGTAAGGGTGTATTCTATAAAGTTGATTACAACGATAATTATAATAGAGATTTTTTTAAACATTTTTCTTATCTTTGTGCTGGCCATGTGCCATCTTGACTGTTGTTTTTGTGTGAAAAATTGTATGTGACTGATAGATAAAAGTTATTCAAGTGCCATATATAGTTATGTCGGCTTTCTTTCCAAATAAAACAGAGATTGAGGACTTTAAGGGGTAATATGGGATATACCAGATTGTTTATTTTTGTACGCTGTGAGAAATAGAACACTGTTTATTTTAGATCTGTTTGGTATCCAGAGCTCGGTCTGATGCGTCGCAAAAAACAACACTTATCACTGGTTCTGCCCAGGAATTGAACTTGAAAACGATTCATACTTTTTTTTATAAGCTTTCAGCTTTCTTCGTAATCGAACTAAAATAAATTAGTATTAACTAATACATTGTAACGGTACGCATGTTGAAATCAATGTGTTGCACTTTTTATCATATATACATGTATCACTACAAATATGTGAAATGACTTGTTACAACCGTTTTCAAGAGTTATACCTCGTTCAAAAATAGAATCACACATCCGTGGGTATTATTGGGGTATAGTAATTTCACATTTCCAGCATTTAAAAGATAATTTATCAAAGTTATTGTGTATCCCTGGAAGTATGCAGTGGCACAAACTATACTGGAACAGAAAATAGGTCAGCAAAACTTTGTTTTTGTCAAGTCTAAATATATTTTTGTATTGAACTTTTGAATTTGCTCTTTACTCTTGCTTTATCAATGAAATGTTTGTTTAAAATTCTGGATATATATTGTAAACTTTTATTGTAAACATTAACATAACATGTGCAAAAAAAAAACCATGTATTATGTATCCAATATAAAAAATAATTTGTACGGTCATGGAATAAAAATGCACAGCACAGATCGAATCGTTAGAAATTGGTTTATATACATGTGTTATAAATAACCTTCTTCATAAATATATATAAATACAATATCTACACATTTTTTTTGACATTCTGATTTATATTGATATGAATCTTTTAAACACTTGTTAACAGAACTCAAAATTTTAAGTTGGTGATACTCTTGATAAAACATTTAATACCAAACTATAACTTTTTATTAAGATCAGGATGGAGGATTAAAGTAGGAGACATGGACAAGTATATATAATGTCTGCGAATATACTATATACCGTTTGTTACATTTGTTATATTGTCATGCTTGAGATTTTAGAAAAATCAAAAATATTGTTTGTTTATGTGTTGTTGTTTTATACTTCATTTTTTCTTCTGGTGTGATACCTCCCCCTCCCTGTGCCAGAGCAAAGGGTGGGAGGGAATTAGATTTACGATCAAATTAGTAAAGCATTTATTATCAAAATGATGTGTGTATCAGACGGTCAATAAATACTTATATCATATTACATTTTAAATATAGAACAATTGTTTATTTTTATGGGTGTATTTAAAATTGGAGCAAAGAGAGCAAAAAAATAATGCTCTGGTTTGATATTATACAGGGTTAAATGCTAAATGTGCTTTTAAACAGAATAAAAAATTAATAATGAAACCAGGTTCTGAGGTTATACAGTTTGATTCTGCTCCAAGCAGCCATAAAAAGCCAGGGCTGCATTCAGTTTGGTTAAACATTTGATCACATAAGCTAAATTATTTACTGGCTTAACCTCTAACACAGAGTATGCGGCAATTTAAATGAACCAGGCATTAAACGTCTTTGCTGTTCGACGTGCTGAACGCAGTCCATGTTGCAGTGAAAGCAAGGGTTCCATTAATTGGGTTCAGAATGAGCATACAATCAAGCCTTCGAAGCCGTCATCTCTATTAAGCAGCCTATTGTCTTAAGCAGCCACATTTACTATTTTCAATTTCTTTGCTGTCAGTGTAAATTAACCTGTATTAAGCAACAATCTTTCTTAAAAAGCCATTTTTGTTCATACCTGTGATTGTCTGCTTCAGACAGGTTTATCTATAGTAGGACAAGGAACACAAGGTTTTATAATCTCGATACCTAGAATATGAATATGATAGTTGCAAATCTACTTTTATGATGATAAAGAAAAAAACAAAAAACTTTTGAAATGAGGAGTCAGTTTACCAAAGATACAAACCTTGAGTATTGTTTTTATTTATTTGATTCTACAATAATATCTGGCTCTTGTATTTCGGTTCTTATTTGATCCATCTTTTGATGTTATTTATTTTTAATGTTATATGGATATCTTTTATATCATTTGCCACTGGAACAAAAATGTATACATACCACATAGAAAATAATTACAATATACAACATTATGGTATGTTTTTAAGTTGGGTCAAAAGAAAAATGGTTTGAAGCCAGTTATTATATCATTCTGTTGGTATTTTACAACATGCTTAAGGAGGTCTTCTGTGGTCGAATGGTCTAAGGCACTATCTCAAGAACACTTACCTCTCACTGCTAAGATCGTAGGTTCAAGTCCTACTCACTCTTAAATTTTAAGTGAGAAAGTTTGCCAGTTAGTTGTGGAAGGACTGTGGTTCTACTCAGATACATTCTAAGGTCTTCCACTATCAATAAAACTGGATATGCCATATATACCTGATATGTGTTGAAAATGGCATAAATCCCCATTAGCCAAGAAAGACAAATAATTAAGTAGGGATTATTGAATTGGTTCATGTATCATATCACCTGCATTGCAATAATGCATTTATTCCCTTTTTTGTGTTTTGGCTGCATGGCAGGCATGTAGTGATCATCTGATCTGCCATTGTCCATTACTGTAATTGGATGGCACCATAACTGGACAACCTACCTTACCTCAGAATCATGTTTGCAATATATACCAATATATTCATTCTGTGAACTGAAAGTCTGGGCATGGGTACTGTTGTAATACTTCAAAGTGGCATTCATTTTTTAGTTGTCAACAAGTGTTATTCACCTTTAGTATTTATATGTTAATCTGGAGCATGATGTGTGTAGTAATTTTAAAGTGTTGGATTCATTTTATTAACTAAAAATGTGTGTTTTCTGGGTATTGTAAGTCTGTTACTTGTTGATTATTCATTGACAGAGTTATGGCCCTTGTTTATGTATTCTTTCTTTATTTCTAAGTAATAGTACAGGGGCTCATCCTTGTTTTTTTTTTTACAAAAGTAAGTGATATTGAAATGATACAAGCTAAGAGGTTATTTGTTTCAGATTGGTATTGATGTAAAGGGTTTTTATACTTTGGGAATAACCTAGAGCATGTGTCTTTGAAAGTGCTATGAGGTGCGACATTTTTGTAAGTATTTACATCAAGGGTTTTTATATTTTAGGAATAACCTAGAACATGTGTCTTTGAAAGTGCTGTGTAGAGTCGAATATCTGTATGTATATATATATGCTAGAACACCTGTATCAGTTTGTATGCACAGTATTTTTGTTTGCTACTGATTACATTGTTCGTCTCATTGTTGCCATCATTGGTAAGTCATTTGCTAGTGGTCACACAAATACTGGTATGAGAAATATATTTTAGGATACACTATAATTAAATAATTCTTGATATTTCTGTAGATTAAAGTGGTAAATTATAACATGTTTTTACTCTATTTTTTCATTTCAGTTTATTGCCAACATTTAGCTATCTTTTGTGATATATTTTTTTTATCTTTATTACTTCATGTATCATTTCTACACAAACAGACTTACTCTTTGTGATACTTTTCTTTATTGTTAATTATTTTATATACAATCATCCAAGTATGCATTTCCCTGCAAGAAAGGGACCACAATCATTCCTTTGGATCTGTAAAGTTCCTCGAGTTGATGCTGTTTTTAATATACAGTAGAACTTCGATGGCTCGAGCCTGTCGGAACTAAACAAAATAGTTTGAGTTAAAGGTTGTTTAAGCCAACTATTGTTCAACATCATACCATACATGTACATGTGTATACATCAAAATAGGAATTTGGCTGGGACCAGATAAGTAGTTTTAGATATATGCGGTGTGCCAGCCATCCGTGTTAGAGCAAATGAAGTTCTACTGTATCAACATTCATCATGTTTGTGTTTAAGGATTAATTTGAATGGTTGCATGGTCTCAGTATGCCACATGGATCTAGTAGATAGGACATTGCTGCAATGGTTACTCTGCAGTTTTGTACATACATGTACATGATTGCAGAACTGAAGCACAATATTTTATTCAATCGTTATTGATTTGGTTTAACCAATATTTAAGTGTATACATGTATACATATTCATGATTTATGTAAAAGAGCAATATTTAGGATTGAGAAAAAAGTAAAAAACTTGCATGTGTATGAAGATTGAGGCTAAACTTTTGTTTTCCTGTCAGCACTTTATAAAGATTGTATTGTGGGATTACATGTAGACTGTACTGTAAAATATTGATCATTTAAACAATTATTTCATAAGAAACTGTCTCTGTTTTCTGCTACTATCTGTATATATATTGTATTGTGAATACTTTGCCATGGCATATCAGTGCACCATGTTCTACAAATCAAATGTACAGACTGCTTCCAGCTACCGGGTTCCAGTTAAATTGTAAGCTCTTTGTGTTAAACCATTAAATCAAGAATCCTCACATGGTCATGCTGTTGCTCTCCAAAATTATCAATTCAAAGAGCGAGGATAAATGAAAACATACTTTGTCATATGGTGACCATAGGTGACCACTGCTCTGGTTGTTACAATAGTTTGGAACAATTTATAGGACATACATATTCATAAATTGAAAACAGTACTTTTTTCATAAAATCAAAAACAAATGAAATACATTGCAATTGAAATATATATATATATTGTATTGTTAATAAAAAAAGAATTCGAAACTAAGCCACACATTTCTACAATATCTTAAAATCATGACAAAAAAAAACTTGATAACTGGTTGCTCTGTTTGCTAGTTACCCTGTTTTCTAGTTAACAGGAACCCTGTTTGCTAGTTGTCCTGTTTTCTAGTTAACAGGAACCCTGTTTGCTAGTTACCCTGTTTTCTAGTTAACAGGAGCCCTGTTTGCTATTTGCCCCATTTTCTAGTTAACTGGAACCATGTTTGCTAGTTAACCTGTTTTCAAGTTAACAGGAACCCTGTTTGCTAGTTACCCTGTTTTCTAGTTAACTGGATCCATGTTTTCTAGTTACCCTATTTTTTAATTAACAGGAACCCTGTTTGCTAGTTACTCTGTTTTCTAGTTAACAGAAGCCCTGTTTGCTAGTTGCCCCATTTTCTAGTTAATTGGAACCATGTTTGCTAGTTACCCTGTTTTCTAGATAACAGGAACCCTGTTTGCTAGTTATCCTGTTTACAAAAGAAGCATACAGCATAACAAACCAAACTTGATGACTAGTTACCTTTTGTTTTAGTTAACAGAAACCCTGTTTGCTAGTTAGCCTGTTTACAAACGAAGCATATAATATGACAAACCAAACTTGATGACTAGTTACCCTGTTTTTTAGTTAACAGAAACTCTGTTTGCTAGTAAGCCTGTTTACAAAAGAAGCATACATTATGACAAACCAAACTTGATGACTAGTTACCCTGTTTTTTAGTTAACAGAAACTCTGTTTGCTAGTAAGCCTGTTTACAAAAGAAGCATACATTATGACAAACCAAACTTGATGACTAGTTACCCTGTTTTCTAGATAACAGGAACCCTGTTTGCTAGTAAGCCTGTTAACAAAAGAAGCATACATTATGACAAACCAAACTTGATGACTAATTACCCTGTTTACAAATGAATACTATAGGAACATGTGTAATAGCAAGGATTTATATAGAAAAGGAAAAGCAACTTGTTGAAGTTTTGTAAAAGCTCTTGTTCTCTCATGTTTTCATGCAAAATCTCTTGAATTTTGTTTTCATTTATCTAACTTCAATTCATTTCGGGGTTACAAATCAAATTCATTACTTTTTTCAAAAAATGAGACAATTCCTCGCAGTTTATATTTAAAAGTTCTTTTGACTACAAAACCAATAAATTTATTTAAAGTTTTACTTCAAACCAGAATGTTTTAAATCAAAACCTTTTTACATGATCAAAACATCACACAAAGTTACAGGTAATATACATCTTGTATTCTATGTATAAAAAATCAGTTGCTTGTAAAATTTGAATGATTAATTTGCAAAATAATCATTCTCGAACTGTTTTATCAATATTTCATTGATGGAATCTGATGCAAGTTTCTTATCCTTTCTATAAAATCTTTGAGAATAGTTAACCATTAACAAGCATGGAAGTTTAGTTATATTTACAATAAGAATTACACTTTGGTTTGTATATAAGTTATTTAATAGTATAAATTAATTATTAGTTTCTATGATATAAACATAGACGTCCAACATACAAGGAAAACTATTATCATGATACTCTGATACTTATATTTTGTTACTCTGTACACAAAGAGGTTAACTTATTAAAGCATTGCTTTTATGACCGTTCAGTGTTTTTTATACATATCCTTTATTGCAGTTGTTGGTAGAATATATAATACTACCACTTCTATGTTGTTTAAATGGCAAACAAAGATTCCAGATGGGGAATTGTATTGGTCTTTAAAGGGGAAACATTTCTGCTATAAAAGTATTGTGTATACAGGCATAGTTAAGTTATGTTAGTAAAAAGGTGATATTTATGGTTTCATCAAACAGTGGATAGATTTTAAAAATGCAAAACTGCTTGTTTTGCATCATCATATAATCAGGGTTCAGACCCTTTCTGAACTTTGCAACTTAAGTACTAGTTGTCAGATAAGTGGTTCCTTCTACATCACAGAGGGATCTAGTTGGTTTAAATTTATTTAGTTAAAGGATTTAATAAAGTTTGTTTAACTTGGTTCACAGGCAATGCCAAACACATACATGATAATATATGAAAAGTTGTTAAACACTTCCACTTGAGTTTCATTAAACTTTTTTGAATACAGTTTATTAATATTAATCAATAAACCTGTATATGCAGTCATCTCTAATAAGCAGTCACATTTGTTATTTCCCATTTTTATGCTTTCAGAGCAAATTAACCTGCATTAAACAACAACCTGTTTTAAAGGGCCACTTTTGCTCCTTCCCTTCACTGGTTGCTTAAGACAGGTCTAACTGTATAAGCATTATATATACATAAGTATTAAGTAATGAAACATTGGTATATATGTGATAGTTCACATCTGTAAAGAAATATATACTGTAAATAAAAGTTTCAGATTTTGAAAAATTATTTCAATAGCTATTACAAGAAGACTAGAACATTTTGTTTTACAATTTAAATACAGTAATACATTTGTAAATGCAATTGTCACCTCTGTTAAGCAACCATCTGGCCACATTCCATGTGAAGATATATATACGACATTGTGTCTCATTATCATTTGTCTCTCACTGCTGATTCAAGTGGGAAGATTATCAGTTACCTGCGGAGATTGTGGTGTGCTCAAGTACTGGTTAATCCCAGGAAACAGTGGTTAGGGTAAATGATTGTCTGTTAGTCCTCAATGGCATGGAAATTACATTAAATATTCAATCAATCAATTAATCTGTTTAAAAGATTGTCTCATTTAGAGGTAATCTCTTTTCAACTGATTTTTTTTCATTGATTCATGTTGTTCACCTTCTGGTACTATTAAAGTCACTGTCTGAAGAGATTGTTAATGGAAAGCATGTCTGTATTCCAACTACCGGTAGGTCCTGCTTAATTTGAAGGTAAGAGTCTGTTCAGTGAACACCAGAAGGTGGGGAGGTTTGTACATCGATGTACGTCTATTCCATGAAACTTCAGAAACCCCTGGGTTCTTGGTGGGGGAGTGCTTTTGTATGTGGACAGATTTTTCCTCTGATTCCGTTTCTCGTTCTTGAAGATTTGCTGCATTCTTCTTCGTTGATTCCGTAGATGTTGTTTTTTAAAATAATCCAAATAATTTTTGCGATCTGTACCTGGATTGAAATTTAATAAAACAGATAATATAAGTTACAAGTGATATATTATTCATTATATGTGCCCGCTAATAAAACAGATAACATAAAATACAGGTGAGATATCATTATGTGTGCCTGCTAATAAAACAAAGAACATAAGTTACAAATGAGATATCATTACATGTGCTTGCTAATAAAACAGATAATGATATACAAGTGGGATATCATTATATGTGCTCACTAATATAACAAATAATATGAGATACAAGTGAGATATCATTATATGTGTTCGCTAATAAACAGATAACATAAGTTACAAATGAGATACCATTATATGTGCTTGCTAAGAAAACCGATAACGATATACAAGTGTGATATCATTATATGTGCTCACTAACATAACAGTTAATATGAGATACAAGTCAGATATCATATGTGCTCGCTAATAAAACAGATAACATAGGTTATAAGTGAGATTATAAGGTTATTTTACAGTGTTTTTTATAATATGGGAATATATTGTACTAGTTTGTATTTTGGTGAAAACCATATTTGACGATACACCATAGGCACCGAGTCCAATATGGTTTTCACCACAATACGTACAATACAATACGTACGAGTCCCAAGAGGACCTGAACACTCTACTGGCAACAGATGATTTACTTGACATCCATGCAATGCCACATGTAAAATATCTACCAAATTTGTCCCCAGGGACCCGACTTCAACAAATCTGTTACAGGACCTTCATGCAATGCTACATGTAAAATATCTATTGTTTCGACCTTTAAGAGAAAATGTTTTATAAAATTTCGCTTAAAATGTGCTTATAAGCCCTGTGGCGTGGTGGTCATTTGTGGTTGAATGACGCTGGTTCAAGAACTCGTCCGAGATCTTGTGGTTATATAACTGCTGTGCAAGTTTGGTTAAGATTCAATGAAAAATGAAGGTATTATTGTGTCTACATCATTTTCCCTATATAACTCTATGGCCCCAAATTTGACCCCCAGGGACCCGACTTTAACAAGTCTTTTAGGGGATCCCCATTCAATGCTACATGTAAGATATTTAAGGTCTAGGCCTTGAACTTTCAGAGATGTTTGGTTAAGATTCCATGAAAAAGGAAGGTGCTATTGTGTCTACAAGAAAAAGGTTAACGGATGGACGTCGGACAATTTACCATGACATAAGCCTTGCTGGTCATTGGCCAGTAGAGATAACAACACTCAGTACTGGTTATATCTAAGAGTGGTTCATATAAACTTAGAGTTTTCTTCTCAATCAAGCTAAAATGAATATGTATAATCATAACTTTACTCAACTTTTATTTAATATCTTGAACTTTATACCTATAAAAAGTAATGAAATTAAAATATATATGAAACTCTTTGTTGAGGATGACCATATTTGTGGGAAATTGAATGGTTTTCAACTTAACCTACCAGAGTTAGTTATGCCCCTTTTAAAAATAGATTTAGTGTTGTTATACATGTTATACATGTCGTTATACATGTCGCTATACATGTCGTTATACATGTTGTGATATTTTAGTTTCATTATTTACATCATGTGAATAATACAATTTTCACAAATGGTGTTTAGTGGAAATTTATCAAACATTCATTTTAACTGTTCTGGTAAATCACCAAAACAAATAATTTGTTGACTTATTGATTGAATGTTTATAATCACTTTTGTGCCATCGGAGGTAAACCTAATCACTCATTTCAAGGGTCTTGGAAGGTTAGCAAGTACTCAACCACTCGCACACACATCGCTGCAAGTAACTGATAACATACACATTTGAATCAGTGGTGAGAAACTAATGATAATGAGACGCAATGTCGTATATCAATCATCACGGAGACTCTGGATAGGTCGAGATTTGACCCCAGGATGGCTAGTCGTACTTCAAACTGGGCTACTTTGTAATTTGTTGAGTGAAGGATCATAAAATTAGTTTCGTCATTCAACATTTTTGAAAGATATGTAAATCTTTATCGTTTTTTATCAAAGTTGTTTGTAAAATTAATTTTTTTATGTATTAACCCTTTTGAAACAAGTTTCCATTTTAAAAAAAAAAAGTGCAGAAAGTGCACAATTCATGTCCTTCAAATTAATTGCAAGTTTAAATAGATCTCCTTTTGCCAATACAGGGTCGGGGAGAACATTATAGGCACGATTTATTGGGGGGGAAAATGTTTATAGCTAATTTTAAAATTTAGAAAAATCCTGATACAAATATATTCTCTTTAAAACCTGGAACAAGTTAAATCAATTGTTTTTTTCTTCCAAAATGATGTGAGTGAACAAATATACAATACATCATAAAACATGAAACAAGAACTTATAACACAGAACAATTATTCATTTAGTGTGATGAGCTACAAAAAAAAAGTGGGTATATATTTTTTATGTGCCAGGTTTAAATCATATCATGTTAAGTTTTTTGGCAGATAAATCTTGGTGCTGTGACCCATATCTTGTTGTTCAAGGCGCCATCAAACCACAGTATGCCAGTGTAAAATTATGTTTTTCCAATTAAAGATAATTGAGCAATTAAAGATGCCAATTTGTATCAGCAAGTTTCAATGTGGTAGATTAGTATCTGATATCTGCTTCATGACTGGATGATAACATATTATCAGGATTTTTTTATAAGTTTAATGTGAAACGTTGTTGTAATATATTTATATCTGACCTCATTTGAATAGTGGGTCATATATGTCGTTCCATGAGAGCATTTGGTACATCTTTATGTTACTTGTTGCCTGGTTTTCTCAGTCAGCAGCGAGTCTGACTATTAATCCAGGGGTTGACAGATTGAATCCCTTCCTTGCTAGTCTCCATGATGATTGATATACGACATTGTGTTTCACTGTCATTTGTCTCAACACTGATTCAAGTGGAAAGTTATCAGTTTCTTGTGGAGATGGGTGTACTTGAGTACTGGTTAACCTTTCAAGATCCCAGAAAACACTGGTTAGGTTAACTAAGGAATTATATAGAAGGATAGGAAACTTGATTCTCTCTACTAAATGTTAATAAAATAGAATGCCAAGAATTAATAATTTGGCAAATTAATCATTAAAGTTTCACAGACAACTGATTTCTTTTACATAAAATGTAAGGTGTTTCTGACCTTAGATGTTTTATGTTTTAAACATGTCGAGTTATCTTGAATTGAAAATGTTACAGTTTAAAGTAAAGTACCGGTAATTTTCTTGATTTTTTAGTTGCGGTATACACATTTTGTAATCTCAAGTTCTTCAACAATTGTAAACACAAATTGCTGTGAACGATCTTGTTTTGAAGAGCTTCCATTGGGCAAAGAAAGAACTTTCATTTGTATTTTTGAAATGAATGGAAGTTAAATTTAATAATGTCTCAATCAGTTGCTATTCCTTCCCTATATAAGTTAGCTCTCATAGCATAAAATTACTGTGAATCTTGTTGCAAGAACTCAGACAGATTGTTATAGCCAGTTGTTGATTAAGATCAAAATGAACTGATAAATAATAACTAAAAGTTCACTTGTCATTATTTACGATTTAAGAGAAATTTACATTAAGCAGGTATATATTCTTAATGTCATAGTTTCGAAAGATAAACTTTACAATCTTAAGATATTTGGAGCCATTTATCACCCTGTGTCCATTGTTTGCCTGACTGTCATCCATCTGTTTATTTTTGGGTTGTGTACACACACCTATCACCTGCATTTATCACTGGATTTTGTATGTTTATACACAGTTTATAACTATAACTATAATTTTTGGAACAAGTTCTTGAACTGTTTAATTCTGATAATTTATTTCAGAGTTGTTGTCTTAGAATCATTAAAACATGGATTATTTTGCTGTGTGTGCTCTCCCCTTATATCATCAAAATTGCATTTTTTGAATTTGTTTTATTCTAGATCTATTTTTCATTTGGGCTGTCACCAAACTGTCACAGAAATTACATACTACAATATGTTGTTGAACTGCCTCATTTAAGGTCAGATATCTATCATCAGTGTCTGAGGTTATGAAATGTTGTTCCATGCTCAACATAAGATTTCAACAAATCAGCTCCTCATAACAAAACAAAAATTTAATGTAAATACCTGTAACTTTCTATCTCAAATCAGCATAAATACTTTCAAGTTCAAGGCAAAGTCAAGTGTTTGTGATTTAATTTGTTTTTATGTGAATCCTGGAATTTGTCTTTGAGTACGAATCTGAGTTGACTCAAATTTGTTTTTATAACACTGGGGCCTGTTTATGATATAAACTTTTGAAAAATAACAAAGTTTAAAAAATTATCTTTTTTTTAGAATTATCAATGGCAAGAGCTCTTGATTTTAATAAACTTATTAATATTTATGGGCTAATGGTACATAGAAACCATGAAAGAACATTTAGTTTCAGAGGAGAAGACTTTTAAGGTTTTCCTATTTGGGCCAGTGTTAAAGTTTGAAAGTATTAAATAACTAGTCCAATTATGAACCAAGACCAAACCTGAATATTACAATTAAAGAGCCGTAACATATATTCAGAGGAAAGAGTTGCGCTGGTCTAGAGGTTAGCATGCTTGCTCCAAGACCCTGAGGTACCTGGTTTGATTCCCGATGGGGTTTCATTCAGGGTTTTTCAAAGGCACTCTCACAGTACCGGAGAATATTTGAGCAAGATACTGGGAAAGCATGCAATACTACTGAGGGGATATAAAGCAGTGGGTTCCATATATAGGGACTCGTACCCAGTCCACGTAAATGATCTCACCAATCTTTTATGTTAATCAGTGATTAAAATGCCCATAAACCTTCCTTAGAAACAAGACTTGTTAATTATACTTGAAAGGGGGTTTATCAGTAACAAAAGATAAACAGATAGAGAACAATATGATATCTGGTGTTCATCAGCTCAATCAAGACTTCAGCTGCGATTTTATGTTGATATAATTACTACTTAAATTCGGCAAGACTTTAATAGAGTATACACAACATAAAACTTAATTATGAATGGTTGTTTTATGGTGTTTAGCGGCGCTTTCAACAATTTTTTTAGCCATCGCGACGGTGTCTACTTGAGATAGTATTCTGAGTGCTGTCACACTGGAGTATCATGCCGCAGACACATGGTACGATACATAACACCAACTCACATTATACTGACACCAGGCCGACCAGACCAAGAACTCTCCTCTAAATGCTGAGCATCAAGCGAGGAGGCTTCTAGTGCCATTTTTAAAGTCTTTGATATGACCCTGTCGGGGATTGAACCCACCACCTTTTGCATGCGAGGCAGATGCTCTACCACTAGACCACACTGCGGTCTAATTATGAATGGACAACAGACACAAGACGTTCATAAAACACTCACTTCACTTTTTGCTAAGTGAGCTGAAACAGCATGCATAGGCAAATTATTTAAAGTGGCCACCTGTAGGTCACCATGGTAACCTGTT
The DNA here is from genome assembly GCA_029582155.1 of Panopea generosa. NCBI lineage: Eukaryota > Metazoa > Mollusca > Bivalvia > Adapedonta > Hiatellidae > Panopea > Panopea generosa. The sequence continues at coordinate 2,506,000 of CM055897.1, read as the reverse complement.
GTTATAATTACACAAGTACTACATTCTGGTAAACACAAAGAAAAACAGTACACAAAACACTTTACAACATGCATTTACTTTAATTTGTCTAATAAAGCTGTAGATCCTGATTCACATTATAATGGAGGCTAATTTACATAATGCAAAACACATGTTTTAAATAAGACATTTCCTTTCAAACCTTTTTACCAGATAACAATGAGCAGTGGCTGTTATCATTAAATGACTCCACATGCAGTTTAAACAGATACAGCGTACATTACAAGTTAAATAAAACGTGTTTTGAAATACTATTTCTTAAGTATGGTCTATATCAAAAATGTGTTCTTATCTATTCTACACATGTTAGGCACTGTCAACATGCATGCTATGTTCAATTTCGGCAAATTAGAGATATTGTACATCAATTAAGCATTGTAACTTTGTATTTGATTAAAATCAAATTAGGCCATTATAAATTATTTGCTAGATTATCATCAAAATTTTTCTTAAAGAGGGGGGAGGATTTATTTACTTTTTTTTTTTTTTTTTTATGGGGCAGCATGAAAATTAGGGGGTGGGCAGGAATGATAATCTAGCAAATTATTTATTATGGCCTTCACTACACTAAATTAACTGCCCAGTAGCAATGTAACGTCTATTTTCTACATGATACAGTGCTCCAGATAAACTTTTCTTCAAATGAGTAATTTGTATGCAACATATTTTCCAAATGTAATTGGTTAGAAAAATATAAGCGAATCAACTCTTAAAATTGTTAGTATCCAATGCTTACTTTAACCCCCCCCCCCCCCCCTCCCCGCATCACACACAAAAGCAAAAACTATATACTTTCTCTCAAATATTTTACATTTTCCCCCAACATTGCCCTGTTTTTATGTTTATTTACTCCAACTGCAGAAACCTGATTAGAATGCATTATTGATAGTACCTTAAAATACACCATGCATGCTGTTAAAACATATCAATTTAAACACTGAAATGCACCATGCATGTTGTTAAAACATTTAAGTACAAACACTGAAATGCACCATGTATTTTGTCAAGACATATAACAAACAATGTGACATCTTTACAAGTTTGACATAATTTACAATATGATATAAAATACATATTAACATTTATTATGTTTACAAACATTTAAAACATCGCAAACTTCAAACTTAACAAAAGCTTCCCATCTTTCCAATTTTACAATATACTCAATCTTAACTTCTATGTTATAATATAGCTATCACCTATTTATCTTTAACTTTAACAAATTTAAAATCAGAGAGAATGATTTTCATACCGGTAAGTTGAACATAAATAATTGTTTGAAAATTTCTATCAATTATAATTTTAAAGAAGAATTTTAAAGCTTAATGATTTTTGGTTCCCTTTATAAACCTGGATGTACAAGTTTGAATCCGGGTTTAGGTTAAGTACAATAATTGCTTGGTAACCATTTGAGCGGCTTGGTGGAGAGCTAAATTCTTAGGCCATCATAAATTAATTGCTAGATTCTCATCCAAATTTTTTCTTAAAAAGGGGAGGGGTGGGGTGGGGGGGGGGGGGGGGGGGGGGATTTTATTTATTTATTTCAATTTTTTTAATATTTTGTTATTTTAATTTAATTTTTTTTTTTATTTATGAAAATAAAAAGGGTTAAGGCTGCATGAATATAAAGAGGCAGGCCAGGGATGATAATCTAACAATTAATTTATAATGGCCTTATGCTACATGCAAAATATGTATATTAAAGCTCAAGTATTTTAGAGACAAAATAATTTTTTTTTTTTTTTTTTACTTGAATAAAGTTTGATGCCCCTAGCTGGGGAACAAATACAAGTATGAATGCTGGGACATGATTTGACTAAACTTGGTAGAGGATCATAGACCTGTACTATATATGAAATATTAAGTATTTGAAGTATACACCTGTACTATATATGAAATATTAAGTATTTGTAGTATACACCTGTACTATATAATATGAAATATTAAGTATTTGTAGTATACACCTGTACAATATATGAAATATTAAGTATTTGAAGTATACACCTGTACTATATATGAAATATTAAGTATTTGTAGTATACACCTGTACTATATAATATGAAATATTAAGTATTTGTAGTATACATCTGTACTATATATGAAATATTAAGTATTGTAGTATACTTCAGGTTTTAAGCCCTACCATTTGTATTTTAAGAGAATGTTTTGTAATGCTGTACATGGTTTTAACAACAACTGTACATGAAACAACTTTACATGGTTTAACAACATAACAAAATGTAAGGTAACAAGATAACGTTTGTTAAGAATGCCACCTTGTAAAGCATATCTATGGTGTGTAATTCAAGAATTATATAATTATCATTTCATTTTTTTTGTTAAAGAAACTTCAATCACAATCAAAGTAGTGGCCAGTTTTATATATCATTTAATGGCAAACATTACAAGGTAGTAATTTGCTACAAAAAGATTAGGGACAATTCTATCTCTGATTTTCTATTTTCAGGCACAAAGAATTAGTAAAATTTCACAGCCTGAGGCAGTCCAATTGGTCCATTTTTTTATTCATATTGGTCTTGTTTTTTCATACTGGTCCAATATCACGATATATGAGAACATTGTCGTCTATGACAAGACTAAAACTATGGAGCTAAGCAATAAAATAAGTTGCATGATCACCAATTAGTCAGACACTGAAAGTCAACTATTTGAAACCATCTGATACGGGATACCAATACATCCTGATGATATCAAACATGTTTTGTGGGTTATGATTTACTGACAGTGGGGGAGTGAAGGAATGGAATCTTCCAATAGGCGGTGTAGTTATAGTATTATGAGACCAGTCCGGTATTGCTGAGAATATGTTTAACGATGGGACTCTCACAGAGATGTCTGGTATAATATTGGCCACAGTGACAGAACGCCGGCCATTGTAGTTGTTGTAGTTGTTCCATCCCTGAACTGGGGGAATGAAGGTTTCGACCGATTCTGCTTTTTGAGAATTATTGTTGATTACAACTGCTTTTGGACTTTTACTGCTTTTACTGACCTTGGCTTTTTGAGATTTTTTACTTGGAATAAAGTCTGATGAAAACATTTTTGTAGGTTTATCAGTTACACCTGAAGTAGACTTTTGAGACTTAATGTCAGTTAAAGAGACAATTCTTGGACCTACTACAGACGTTTTAACATCAAAACTTCCAACTGAAGGCTTGGATTTACGCTTTTCATCTGCTGTATGTTTTAGTGAATTTGAAGGCTTGAAGACTGCACCAGATAGAAATAGTTTGGAGTCTGAAGAAACAACTGAAAGAACAGAGAGAAACATAGAAGCATACATTAAATCAGACAAGACTGATACTCTTACAAACAGGACAACCTAAACTGAAAGAATAAAGAAACGTTGAGTGAATTTTAGAGCCATATTATCAACAGTTGTATAAAACGTTATTTACAGTTATAGAATATGCATATAAAGGTATTCCATTAAAGAGGTCTCACCTACGGGTATATTGCCAATATTTAACTATCTTGGCAATGAAACTGCACATTTATATCAAACATCATATATCGTGGATATTCTGTTCAATTACTTATATTATATTTTGTCTCTGTAATGTAAAATTCTTTGATTTTGTTGACCAAATACTAAATCGCATCCCATGATAAAATCACTCATTGGTCAGTATGGGGCTATGCTAAAACTGAATATGCTGACCTGTGTATTAACTGGAGGTGTAACGATTCATCAATTCACCTTTCTGCCAATGTGTGTATCGGGTGTTAAATGAAACTTCCAAAAGATCGCAATGCAATTCCTTTTTTGACCTATGGCACATTGATACGATTGTCAGATATCCTGCATCACATTATATTCTTGATGAGACAAAAAAACTAGCTCATAAAAACTAATAAACAAAAAAGAAAGTTTTTTTTAAAAATTAAGATGAATTTTCGGATATAAACTGGCTAAACATGTGACGGATATTATGGACATCATCATCTTCCCATCAGGTACTATCCCACTATGTTTATTTCATCACTATCACAGTTTTGCAGTGCAATAAGTTATGTTGTTCTCTGTTAATAAAGATACTTTTAAGTTGCATACAAGCATAGTTATTACATACACGTTATTAAACAATTATGGTGGTTACATATGCAACAGTTTAAAAGTCAGTATCGTGATGCGCATTGCATCACAACTTAAATATTACAATATGCATCACCTTTTATCTTCACAAGCAATATGTATTGTGATACATATTGTCTGAAAATGAAGTATTGCGATATGTATCGGAGATGAGAAAAATGCCAATGCACAGCACTAGTATTAACAAATTTCTCATAAATAAAAAAACAATAAGGAGAGAACAACCATTATCTTCGTATGGGACCTTCCTCTTTGTGATTCAAGAAACTTTCCACCATTTAATGAACACATAATAATGATCATAGTGACAAGATCATTAATGACAGACCTTTACAATCAAAGTATAATACTGTAGATATCATTAACTATAGTTTGATAATACAGCTCTCAAACACATGGCATGTCTTTATCTTTTCAAAGATATATACTACATTACTTGGATGTAACAATTGCTAAATTTAGAATAGTGTCTAATATTCTGATGAATCATCACAAAACATAAAGAGACATACAGCATAATTATTAATACATGTACATTAATGAGAATCCTGACATGTTAATGGTAACTGTTTTACAACAAAAAGCACAAGGAACAGAGCATTAGTGCAGTGGATAGTGTTGATCGCTCATGCCAAATATTGAGGGTCGATCCACAGCTTGACCCTTTGCTTCACAAAAAAACACTCTGTACTGGTTCTATCCTGGAAGAGGACTAGAGAGCGCATCAAATAAGCATTGAGCTTTCTTTGCAATCAAGCTAAAATAAATTAGTATAAATTAAAAAGATTTCAGATACCTGATATCCTTGGTATTCAAATTTTTGGTGAGATTGGATCATATTAATGCAATTTCACAATATTTAGATCAGCTTACAACTCTGCATGCACCCCAAGCCATATTTCAAATAAATAAGTACATTGTACGTATTATAATCTAAGAACAGAACAGAACATTCTTTTATTTAGTATTTATTTTAACACTAAGTTCATTTCACAATTAGCCTTATTCTCTCAGCTTGTACAACTTATTTCCAGTACCATAGACGTCGACCATTCTTCCATCCCAGTATTGGAGGAATGAAGGGTCTGACAGACTTTGATTTTGGAGAATTATTCTTAACTGAAACTGATTTTGGAGAATTATTCTTCACTGAAACTGATTTTGGAGAATTATTCTTCACTGAAACTGATTTTAGAGTAATGTTACTGACTTCAGCTTTTTGTGGTTTTTTATTTGGAATAAAGGCCGATGATAACATTTTCTTGGGTTTATGAGTTACACCTAAAGTAGATTTTTGAGACTTGCTTGAAACAATCAATTTTGTTTTTTGAGAATTAATGTCAGTTAAAGAGACGAATTTTGGACCTACTACAGAAACTACAACTGATTTTTTAGTTTTAACATCAAAACTCCCAGCTGAAAGCTTGGATTTACGCTTTGCTTTATGCTTTTCATCTGCTGTATGTTTTAGTGAATTTGAAGGCTTGAAGACTGCACCAGATAGATATAGTTTGGAGCCTGAAGAAACAACTGAAAGAACAGAGAGAAACATAGAAATATACATTCAATCAGACAAGACCGATACTCTTACAAACAGGACACTCTATACTAAAAGGTAAAAGAAATGTTGAGTGAATTTCAGAGCCATAATTATCAACAGTTGTAAGCAATATTTACAGTTATAGAATATGCATACAAAGGTATTTCACTAAAGAGGCCTCACCTACCGGTATATCGCTGATACTTTTTATGATCTTAGCATTTCAAGAGTACATTTATATCAAACATCCTATATTATGGACTTATTATTCTGTTCAATAGAATATTATAATTATTTTGTCTTTGTAGTGTAAAATTCTTCAATTTTGTTGACCAAATACTAAATCGCATTCCATGATAAAGTCTCTCATTGGTCAGTATAGTATGGGTTATACTAAAACATAAAACAGAAAATGCTGACCTGTGTATTGACATATTTCTCTTAAATAACTGTAAAGACAGAACAACCATTATCTTCCTCTTTGTGATTCAATTAACTTTCGACCATTTACTGAACACATAATAATGTCATACCTTTACATGCATAGTATAATACTGTAGATATCACTTACTATAGTTTGGTTTAAACACATTTTATTTCGAATACCTTACAATAATACATATTTACAAACAATTTTGTCAAAAGGATTGGAATGAAAGACCAGCCTATAGAATTCCTCTCCTAACTATAGTTTGATAATATGGCTCTCAGACACATGGCTTGCTTTATCCTTTCAGTGTTATATATACTATATAACCTGGATGTAACAATTGCTAAATTTAGAATAGTGTCTAATTTTCTGATGATTCATCACTACACATAAAGAGACATACAGCATAATTATTAATACATGTACATTAATGAGAATCCTGACATGTTAATGGTAACTGTTTTACAACAAAAAGTGCAAGAAACAGAGCGTTAGTGCAATGGATAGTGTTGATCACTCATGCCAAATATTGCTGGGTCAATCTCGACCCTATGCCTCTCAAAAAATACAATACTTTGTATGGGTTCTACCCAGAAAGGGCAATTGAGAGCGATTCAAATAAGCTTTAAGTTTTAAGCTTTTGCAATCAAGCTAAATTAATTAGTATAAGTTAAAAGACTTCAGAAAACTGACATTCTTTGTATTCAAATTTTTGGTCAAATTAATTTAAATTTACATTGCTTTGATAAGCTTAAAATCCCTGCATCCCAAGCCATATTTAAATAAACATGTACATGTATTTAACATACTCTACAGACTGACAACTATACAAAACAGAACATTTATTTTAACACAAAGATCATTTAATAGTTAGCCTTATTCTCTCAGCTTGTATAACTTATTTCCAGTCCCCCTGAGTCATTGTTATTAGCTCAAAGTCAGTAAATTCTTACTAATACCCTAAACATGGAAAAGTTAATGAAATAGTCCAGAAACCATGATGGAAGAATGATTAATATATAACTTAGCGGTGAGTGTTTAGTCAATGAAGTAATCTATTGGCCACAGCATGCACAGATTATAAAAACCCCAGTGGCTGGTAACATACTGCACATGCTGATAATGTTTGTTATAAGTGATTAAAAGTTGAATTACAGAAATCTGGCAATTTACTATATACAGATCCCAGCAGATTTCCTGATAATATTTTGATAAAATTACACAAACTTTGAAGTAGAACTGAAAATTTGAAAACCCAAAATTTGTTATTAGAATGTGCTCAATAATTCAACTGGAAACATTAAAATTAATCTCTCAGCTAAGAACCAAATAAATACCATACAGACATTGTGCATCTCTACCGTCATATACTCAAGACTAATGTCTCATGCTGGGCCTGGATAACTCAGTCAGTAGCGACTAAGACTATCAATCCAGGGGTAGTGAGTTTGAATCTCCGCCTGGTCACAGTCTCCGTTGTGATTTATATATGACATTGTGTCTCATTGTCATTCCCCTTTCAGTTACTTGCAGAGATGGGTGTGCTCAAATACAAGTTAACATTCCAGGATTCCCTGAGACAGTGGTTAGGTTAATTGAGTATCCTCGACAACCTAAAAATGATGCTAAATATTCAAATAAGCAAACAAACTAAAGTCTGTCAGTGAATAGTTGTGGGCTTGAGTTCCACAATGGCTGTTTATATGCAGGGCTGTTTTCCTGTAATTTGGGAAGAGGTCCAAGCCTTCAAGGTTAGGAAAAAACATGCAAATGAGGGAAATTGGACCTTTTTTAAAGCTTTAGTAAACTGAAAAAAATCCAGCAAAACACTGTTATAATCATGTTCTAACCAATAGTTATTATATATTACATTAATATTTCATATCCAGAGTTATTTATCCAGGAATGTATACTCTGTTGAGGGTGACATCATTGGAAAATCCAGATCTATTTATAAACATGTGATAGTTTAAACAATGTTACCCACTGGAGCAGTTATGAGTACATTTTGATGAAATAACAGAGCTCCAGTTAAGCTTTATTTCAAACAAGTAGTTTACACCTTAAATTTGTATGCAATGCCTATTTTAGAAATGTTTAGTGTGAAAATGGACATTTAAATCAAATTGCTATTTAAAACAAACCAACCAACACTGACATTGCCAATATTACCACTTACTTTAAATTTCAATGCTTTATTCAGAAATTTCAATGCTTTATTCTGCAATTTCAGTGCTTAAATTACCCAAATATACTCTGGATCACTGAATTTTGATAAGAACGGTTATATGCTGGTCTGTGAGGATTTAACATTAGTATTTTATGCTCAGTAAAATACTACAAAAATAGCATGTCTGCATCACCAACTTTATCATGCAAATGTCACCACATGGCATATACCAGTAGGCCTCTTAATGTTCTTATTACTCAGTCAAACCTAGCTAGCGTCTCTACTATTATACGAGCAGCCAAATGTTCATGTTCAGGATGATATTATCAATCAACCTCTGTTAAGCAGGCACCTGTCATAACCACTTAGATTGATGTTCATGACTATAATATTCACCAATCTATCTAAGTAAGCACCTGTTGAAGCAGCCAGATGTTTATGATTATATTCAGGATGATATTATCAATCAACCTGTGTTAAGCAGGCACCTGTTGAAGCAGTAATATGTTTATATATATTTATGTTCACAACAATACTATCAACCAATCTGCATTAAGCAAACACCCATCTTAGCTTTGTTATATTTATGTTCATGACACTCGTATCAACTAACCTGTTTAAAGCAGGCACCTGCCACCAGCCACATGATCTATTTCTTATAATACATGATAAATGTGTGTGACTGCTATTATTATTAAGTGACTGCTGGACATCATCTTATAACAGTCAAACCTGTGTTAGCAGTCACCTTTATTGAGCAACCATTTGTCTCAAGCGGCCACATTTGTTATTTCCCATTTCTATGCTATCAGAGCAAATTAACCTATATTAAGCGACAACCTGTCTTAAAATGCCACTTTTGTTTTGTCTCTTGACTAGTTGCTTAAAAAAGTTTGACTGTATAAGTAAAACTTACCACTAACCTATTATGTGAATTTAACTTTAATATTACAAAACATTTGAAGAAACAATTCAAAAGTTTGATATGACGCGAGGAAGTTTGACACCAATACACCATAACCATGACTGTTCTGATTGTCAGTTATATTTTGCAGCTGGTTAAATTCTTCTCCCTCAAGCACTACCACAGCATGCTTCCAACGATGAATAATGCAAGCATCAAAGTAGGTAACATACCATTGGCCTTTGTTTTTTTTGCTCCATTTACATGCTTTTGTGTGGTAGGTCTGGTTGGTTTTGTTTTTTCAGTAGTTTGTGGTGGTACTGTGGCAGAAATACACCTGGCAGGGTTGCCTCGCCTTAACAGAAATAAATATAACATCATTTTAATAGATATAACATTTAACAGTAATCGTCACGTTGACAGGGTGACAAGACAAGAAATGTGTTAAATTCAGATCCCCTGCTGAAAATTGCATGAAAGGGGCATACATGGTGTAAAAATAATGTAACATTATGAGACAAAAATTTGTATCTGAGTGTGTCTTAAAAGATATTTAAGAAACAAAGAGTGAATTTATTCTATTTGAACTATATCAGAGTTACCATAATTTCCAGAATAAACACCATGGGGGTGCATTTTTCCAAAAGGAGCGAGACCTACCTTGAAGGGTGTTCAAACTTGTACACGAATCATGGTGTCTGAGACCTACCTTGAAGGGTGTTCAAGAATCATGTTGTCTGAGACCTACCTTGAAGGGTGTTCAAACTTGTACAAAGAATCATGGTGTCTGAGACCTACCTTGAAAGGTGTTCAAAATCATGTTGTCTGAGACCTACCTTGAAGGGTGTTCAAACTTGTACAAGAATCATATTGTCTGAGACCTACCTCAAAGGGCGTTCAAACTTGTACAAATAATCATGTTGTATGAGACCTCCCTTGAAGGGTGTTCAAACTTGTACAAGAATCATGTTGTCCAATACCTACCTTGAAGGGTGTTCAAACTTGTACAAGAATCATGTTGTCTGAGACATACCTCAAAGGGTGTTCAAACTTGTACACGAATCATGGTGTCTGAGACCTACCTTGAAGGGTGTTCAAGAATCATGTTGTCTGAGACCTACCTTGAAGGGTGTTCAAACTTGTACAAAGAATCATGGTGTCTGAGACCTACCTTGAAAGGTGTTCAAAATCATGTTGTCTGAGACCTACCTTGAAGGGTGTTCAAACTTGTACAAGAATCATATTGTCTGAGACCTACCTCAAAGGGCGTTCAAACTTGTACAAAGAATCATGTTGTATGAGACCTCCCTTGAAGGGTGTTCAAACTTGTACAAGAATCATGTTGTCCAATACCTACCTTGAAGGGTGTTCAAACTTGTACAAGAATCATGTTGTCTGAGACATACCTCAAAGGGTGTTCAAACTTGTACAAGAATCATGTTGTATGAGCCTACCTTGAAGGGTGTTCAAACTTGTACAAATGATCATGTTGTATGAGACCTACTTTGAAGGGTGTTCAAACTTGTACAAATAATCATGTTGTATAAGACCTACTTTGAAGGGTTTTCAAACTTGTACAAGAATCATGTTGTATGAGCCAACTTGAAGGGTGTTCAAGAATCATGTTGTCTGAGACCTACCTTGAAGGGTGTTCAAACTTGCACAAGAATCAGTGTGTCTGAGCCCTTCCTTGAAGGGTGTTCAAACTTGTACAAGAATCATGGTGTCTGGGACCTACCTTGAAGGATGTTCAAACTTGTACAAAGTATCATGTTGTCTGAGCCCTACTTTGAAGGGTGTTCAAACTTGTACAAGAATCATGGTGTCTGAGACCTACCTTGAAGGGTGTTCAAACTTGTACAAGAATCATGGTGTCTGAGCCCTACCTTGAAGGGTGTTCAAACTTGTACAAGAATCATGGTGTATGAGACCTACCTTGAAAGGGTGTTCAAACTTGTACAAGAATCATGTTGTCCAATACCTACCTTGAAGGGTGTTCAAACTTGTACAAGAATCATTGTGTCTAAAACCTACCTTGAAGGGTGTTCAAACTTGTACAAGAATCATATTGTCTGAGACCTACCTCAAAGGGCGTTTAAACTTATACAAAGAATCATGTTGTCTGAGACCTACCTTGAAGGGTGTTCAAACTTGTACAAGAATCATGTTGTATGAGACCTACCTTGAAGGGTGTTCAAACTTGTACAAGAATCATGTTGTATGAGACATACCTTGAAGGGTGTTCAAACTTGTACAAGAATCATATTGTATGAGCCGAACTTGAAGGGTGTTCAAACTTGTACAAGAATCATGTTGTCTGAGACCTACCTCAAAGGGTGTTCAAACTTGTACAAATAATCATGTTGTATGAGACCTACTTTGAAGGGTGTTCAAACTTGTACAAATAATCATGTTGTATGAGACCTACTTTGAAGGGTGTACAAACTTGCACAAGTATCATGTTGTATGAGCCTACCTTGAAGGGTGTTCAAGAATCATGTTGTCCAATACCTACCTTGAAGGGTGTTCAAACTTGTACAAGAATCATGGTGTCTGAGTCCTACCTTGAAGGGTGTTCAAACTTGTACAAGAATCATGGTGTCTGAGACCTACCTTGAAGTGTGTTCAAACTTGTACAAGAATCATGTTGTCCAATACCTACCTTGAAGGGTGTGCAAACTTGTACAAGAATCATGGTGTCTGAGTTCTACTTTGAAGAGTGTTCAAACTTGTACAAGAATCATGGTGTCTGAGACCTACCTTGAAGGGTGTTCAAACTTGTACAAGAATCATGTTGTCCAATACCTACCTTGAAGGGTGTTCAAACTTGAACAAGAATCATGGTGTCTGAGCCCTACCTTGAAGGGTGTTCAAACTTGTACAAGAATCATGGTGTCTGAGACTTACCTTGAAGGGTGTTCAAACTTGTACAAAGAATCATGTTGTCTGAGCCCTACTTTGAAGGGCGTTCAAACTTGTACAAAGAATCATGTTGTATTAGACCTACCTTGAAGGGTGTTCAAACTTGTACAAGAATCATGTTGTCCAATACCTACCTTGAAGGGTGTTCAAACTTGTACAAGAATCATGGTGTCTGAGCCCTACCTTGAAGGGTGTTCAAACTTGTACAAGAATCATGGTGTCTGAGACCTACCTTAACGTCTCACACACCAATTAATTTTGTACTGTTCTACATATAGAGACATGCACTTCTGGAACACTGGATACATTACCAATGGTTCTAAAAGTGCCTTATTCCCATAGATAGTCCTCTGTTGGTCCAAATATGCAGAAAAAAACATGGGGTTGACCAGGTTGCTTTTTCACAATTTCGATGGTTTGATGGCACCCCTTCATTTTTGACAATTCTGCCCATTTGTTGCAGTGTATCACTACGCATCTTTAAACTGTTATAGCATCATCAAACAGTTCCCAGGGTCACCCAAACTTTGCAGAAATCATGAAAATGTTCCAATGTTCCCATATGCGCAAAGAAATATGACATTTTATGCATTTTTAAAAAAAAAATTACCCAACCGCTTTACACAGCTCTAATTTCTTGGACGTAATAATCTTGCTACCGTCATGTAAGGGAGGTAATTGTTCAGTGAGACCTTGAAGAGTAGAAATTGTCACGACATTTGACTGAAATTTTTGTCGAACAAACCTTTACCATTTCTAAATATAAAAATACGCCTTTTGAATTCATCGCGCAACTGTTTTCGAATTCATGCACCAAAATAAGATGGCGGTCACACATGCATTAATCAGTTTCGGACGACTCGAAAACAGGAAAAACTGCCAAAATTTTTTAGCCATTGTACCTTAATAAAAATAATTCTAGAAAAAGAAATACTTTGAAAATTTCCTTGTATTGGCTCCAATAGTGTATCTATCTGACTGCATATTCATTTTATTGTATATGCAACATTACATAACTTAAGTGTCAAAATACATGACCATATATGGATAAATAGTTGTTTTTGCTTCAAATAATGCTCTGTTTTGTTGCAAAACTATATATTTGACTTTTTTTTATATTTATAACAAACAAATATTAATGTTTGAAGGTGCCCAGCAATAATTTGCATGTCACTGACACTAACCATGCCCCCTTTTTCAATACATGAATGAATAACATACTTGTGTTCATGCATTAGATTCATTATCAATGATGAATATTTCCCTTACCAATTGAGGTATCTATTAGGCATATATTAAATTCCAATACTATTTTGTTTATTTTATCAATAAAAATAGCAAATGAAAGTAAACTGTGCATGAAAGTCACTTTAATGCAAGAAAATGAAATGATGACTGAAAATGAGACAAAATATGGATACAGCATATTTGGCTGGACCGATAAGTTCATTGCAAAAAGACGGTTTGCTAAAGCGCATCTCTTTACCACAAATTAGTTTGAAATAAATATATCAAAGAATATCGCGATAAGAAATACTTGTCGTGAGATGACTCGTTACTTTACAGATTTTCCAAAACTGGCATAAAAAATGGGCAGTTAAAATAGAGTTGTTGCAATAATTATATGAAAATTAGAAATTGTCATATTGGAGAATGCTAAACTGATGAATGTGGAGAAAAATATTGTACACATTCAATAACAGACAGTGAAAAAACATCATCTTCAATGAGAAAAATCTATATTCTATAGCAAGCATCATGTACTTTTATTTGAAAAAAAAGTAAGAACAACAACCGAAAGAAATCAGATGATGGTACAAAAGTTTCAAGCACAGGTTAACTAAACGCTGAGAAATTATTACGCAAATCTGTTTCGCGTCATTTCAAAGATGTCGCATTTTACAATTTAACTGAATGTCCAAGAGTAGGTAAATACTGTGTATAAGCCAGACCCAGCCACATAAATATCAACACTGAGGAGAAAAAAATGACAGTAAAACAAAAATGGCAGTCATACGCCATACCATTAAAATGAAACGCGACAGTTTGGCGGTCGGTATATCGAAAACTGGATACAGAGCTGTTGATAACAAATATCAATGACAAAATAATGAAACAGGAAATTTCTCCATAATTCATGATCAATATAATATTAATTGATAAACAGCGACATAAAAACAATATTGCTCATACGCGAGCAAACCGTATTGTCAAAAAGCATGCGCTAAAGAGTGGAAACAGTATCGCGACAAATGTTACCATTTTTATGTGGGTGGGGTATGAATTATACATAAATAATGAGTTTCTAACACAAAAAAAATGGTTTAACTTACATGAATCATGAAATCTGGATGCAGTGAATGCTCTAGACATGCTTTTGTTGTGATATATTAGCATCACTGTCTCTCTGTGTGGCTTTCAAGTGTTTTTAAGTGCAAACTTCTATTCATTTTAGCCAGGATTTTGAGACAGATGGCTAAAATCAAGTCTTATCACATGATGAAGCAAAGCATATTTGCATACATGATCATTTCTTTTTCAGTTAAATAGATGATCTCACTTTGTGTTCCTTCCATTGAATTGAATAAATCCAGATTCCAACATTTCCATGACAAATTTTCAGCTGCTCAGTCTCATTGCCCTATTTGCTTTACTGTTTTAGCTTCAAGTTTGGTTTTGCCTGTGTGACACTTCTCTATTTCACTCAAAGTCATCCATTTTTCACAAAAATAAATTTATTTTTCCATTTAGAGGTTTCAAATACAGTATTTCCCATAGAAAGTGACATATTTTGAAAAAGAAAGTAAATCTGAATCACAAAGATGCAGTTTCCTCCCAGCGTCTACCGAAAATGATCTGGTTCTTGAACGTCTCACACACCAATTAATTTTGTACTGTTCTACATATAGAGACATGCACTTCTGGAACACTGGATACATTACCAATGGTTCTAAAAGTGCCTTATTCCCATAGATAGTCCTCTGTTGGTCCAAATATGCAGAAAAAAAACATGGGGTTGACCAGGTTGCTTTTTCACAATTTCGATGGTTTGATGGCACCCCTTCATTTTTGACAATTCTGCCCATTTGTTGCAGTGTATCACTACGCATCTTTAAACTGTTATAGCATCATCAAACAGTTCCCAGGGTCACCCAAACTTTGCAGAAATCATGAAAATGTTCCAATGTTCCCATATGCGCAAAGAAATATGACATTTTATGCATTTTTAAAAAAAAAATTACCCAACCGCTTTACACAGCTCTAATTTCTTGGGCGTAATAATCTTGCTACCGTCATGTAAGGGAGGTAATTGTTCAGTGAGACCTTAAAGAGTGTTCAAACTTGTACAAGATTCATGTTGTCCAATACCTACCTTGAAGGGTGTTCAAACTTGTACAAGAATCATGGTGTCTAAGACCTACCTTGAAGGGTGTTCAAACTTGTACAAGAATCATGTTGTCCAATACCTACCTTGAAGGGTGTTCAAACTTGTACAAGAATCATGGTGTCTGAGACCTACTTTGAAGGGTGTTCAAACTTGTACAAGAATCATGTTGTCTAAGACCTACCTTGAAGGGTGTTCAAACTTGTATAAGAATCATGGTGTCTGAGACCTACCTTGAAGGGTCTACAATTTTGTAGATGCTCCCAACTGCAGATGATGTTTTAGCCTCTGCTGTGGTCAACATGTATATTTCACCTGAAATTCAATGAAATAAATGAAATATCAAATACTTCATTCCACACCATTTTATTACACAGCTTTATTGCACGTTGAAAAACAATAGAATCAAGAGGGTGTGTTGATGCGGTACTGGTATTTGGCTGACAAAGGCCAATATTTAGAATGATATCGATGTTTTCATTCCAGATAAATCCCTCAGAACAGAAATCCCATCTTTGTATAAAATGGTCTTGGCCTATTTTACTTTGTCCAGTTTATCACTAGATCATATAAAAACAAGGGACCTAAGCCATTCATTTGATTCTTACTTTCAATTTATTAATTGACAAAATCTCAACTTCTATTTAAAAGTCCCATTACCCAAAACCAATAGACTAGATCTATAGCTCCTTGCTTTCAACAAGCTTGAGAACCCAAACTAATAGAGACAACTTAAGTCAATTATGAAACTTAAAATGTGCCCACGGGACATGGATGTCCATGCTTCAGTTTTGGTTAGACTTTAAAAGCAAGTCAACTTTGACTCTATTAGTTGGGCCTGGTTAGCTCAGACGGTAGCACATCTGAATATCAATCCAGGGGTCATGAGTTCCAATCTCCGCTCAGTTACAGTCTTCCTGTTGATTGATTTACTACATTCATCTCATTATCATTCATCTCTCACTGCTGATTCAAGTGGGGAAGTTATCAGTTACTTGCGGAGATGCAGTTTGCTTGAGTTCTGGTTAACCTTCCAGGCTCCCAGGAAAAAGGGGTTAGGTTAACTGATCATCTGTTAGCCCTTGATGGAATAACACTGATGCTAAATATTCAATCAATCAATCATTGACACTACAAACTTTTATGATCCATAAACAAAGAGTGAGAGGCAGTAGCATGTTAGATTGATAGGTTTAATTTATAAAAACATATTATGCAATATTTTCTTGTATAGTTACAGTGCAATAGTGAATTGGGTGTTATGAAACTGAAAAAAAAATGAAAATAAAATAAAAATAAAAGTAAGGTTGGTGATCAATTATACAGAATTTTGATTAATCAATTGACCTGTAACAAAGATCAAGTAATCATGGACCAAGTCAATTTCAAAACGACACTTATTTCACCTTGTTGATCCTCGCCAAATGAGATGATGCTGACTGAGTAGTTGCCCAAGAGTGGCGGAGTACATTTATCTGGCCCACACATTGTCAACTCTTTATTTTTCCACTTTTTGGTCTTCTGGTTCTCAGTCAGTCGCCACAATTTCCTGCAATAATTATATCAGGGTCAATTTCATCAAAATGCCTAAAACTACAGATTTTAACCTTTTGAAGCTCCTTTAATTGAAAACCTGGATGTAAAATGTGATTTCCAGATGTTTTCTGTATAACTTAGCCTCAGTCATCACTAAGCAAAAGCTCACTTCCCAGTTAACGCAGTTAGTAGTGCATCTTACTATCAATCTAGGGGTCTTTAGTTCAAATTCAAGACTGGTTACAGTTTCCGTGATGAGTATAACTAATAGACACAACCTAGCCTTAAAGCTCCAAAACATGAATGGGCCACCATGAAAGACTACAGAAGATAAAACGGACTGATGGACAGGCTACAACAATATCATAAACCTATACTGCCCAGCACATAGACCACTTTCTGTTGATGATGTATGTCCATATTGGTTTTACCGATCACTCATTATTTTCTCCCAAAAAATGACAACTGAACACAAAAAATAATTGTCATTATCTGCTTCAATTATGAACAAACTGTGACCTGGCTATTGTTTTACAACTTTCTAAGCTTCACTTCAATAATTAAAAAAATAATTTTGACTGGTTACTTTAATATCCTTTAAAAAAATGCAGTTTTTCTGGAAACAGTCTAAATTCATGATCACTTTTAAATATATAAGTATACAGTAAAACCTTTGTAAGCAGTCACCTCTATTAAGCAGCCACCTGTCTTAAGCAACCATATTTTTCTATTTCCCATTTCTTTGCTTTCAGAGTAAATTAACCTGTATTTAGCAACAACTTGTCTTATAATGCCACATTTGCTCCTTCCCTTGACTTGCTGCTTAAGACAGGTTTGACTGTATACTTAAATAATGGTGGTGAAACAGGAGCCTACCCCAGGATCTACAAAAATAAAATGAGCGCACAATTTGAATTAAAGTAAAATAAAGGACTTGAGTATTTCCATGAACCAGGGCCAGTATTATAACTGTACTTGAATGTATAACAATGAATCAATCCAAAAACAAACACCTCTTAATCCAATCATAGAAATATAACTGGGTAACCATTAATCAACAAAGCCAAATGATCAATACAAGTTGATTGGAAATGGTCACAGGAAAAAACAAAATTCTTACCCGGTCATAAAATCTCCGTAGATATAAAATCCGTTGAGATTGGGATTTTCACATCCACGATAAAAGTGACCTCCAGTCACTGACTTGCCCATAGAATGGGGGTAATCAAATACAGGATCTGTTAAGGGGACCCGAGGTAGAGCTGGAAATAGAAACAATGAAATGGTGATAAACACATTACACAATGGACATTTGCTAACATAAACAGAAAATTTAACAAACATGTATTTTTTTTTTTTTACAAAAAACATGAAAACTCCCATGGCCAAGTGTCCTGAGGCTGTCTACCTTATCCAACAGATGGCTTGTGCCTAGCTAAATAAAAAGGTTTTAAGTGATAATGACTTCTGCTTTTTGGAAGGATGGTCACCATGTCTAACTCGGACTTATGTAAAGATAAGTGTTGTTATGGGGTGTTGATACATAAAACCTTTCATGTATCGTGCCAAATGGAAGCCAATTCTAGACTTACTCTCCATAAACAAAATTTATATACAATAACTGAAATAACATGAGCACCAGAACCAGGTGTAGGCACTTGTCTTTTATTGCCATTAAGACCTAAAATCAACTACTTGGTCAAAATTCATTGAACCAGAACACTGCAGGGACATGCACAACTAGATTTTACACTGCAGGGACATGCACAAATAGATTTTACACTGATCCTTCAGAGCAAGTTTTAATGAACTGTAAGCTCAAGAGCACAAGCATGGAAAAGAAATTTAATTCTGAAAATGTAAAGGGTTCAACTCAGTCAGAAACCATCGAACCAGAATGCAAAGGAATATGCCCAACAAAGCCTCACATTGAATCTTACCAGCAAGCTTTAGTGAAATCCAACAGATGGTTTAAGAGAATAATTATGGACAAGATTCATTCCAGTATGTAAAAGGCCATAACTCACCAAAAACCATTGAACAGGAATGAAAAAAGAAGACTTTTCATTGGTCTTTCTTAGCAAGTTTTGACTAAATCAGACCACAGATGTTGGATGAGTTCTGCAGAAAAGATCTTGTGACAGACAAAATAGATAAACAGATTGAGAGCAGAAAAACATTTGTCTCTGTTATCTTGTCTCCGACAAGTTAACGGAGACAAAATAAATATGCAAAATAAACCCAGAAAGTTGTGTGTCAATATCATGATGATATTGTCACTATTAAGGAGGTCAAACATGACTTGAAATCTTATCAAATCTGCTGACCATACATTGAGTTCAGACCACTTAGGAAATGGTATATAGGCTGATGATTGAACCTTTTTATCGTTATACGAAGCACAAGACTCTTGTTAAAACAATGAAGGTTGTATGTTTATTAAGTGGGGACATTTAACTGACCCCACAGACCTCTAATTATTGCAACTAATGATTCCTGTTATCAATCGTAGTATTGTTTTGATACTAAAAATAACATCTTAGTTTGCATATATATAAGCAGGTTCAAGGTGAAAGTGTTCATATCTGTGAAATGCGGACTTTTGACATTTAAATGGCCGAGATTCTGTAAAAATGAGAAGGGAGATCGGTTCACAGGAGTCTTATGGATAGAGCTAGTATAGGTTCACCTTTCAAGTTTTGTATTTTCTGAAAGGTTTTTATGAAGCTCTGCTTGTTTGAATATTTATCTTAGCAATTTCAGGGATAAATAAAATTGTGAAGTGTACGAATTGAGACTTATTTTCTTTTAACTTTGAAACACTTGATATCAATGGAATTGCCAATTTACAGCAACTGCTATATTGACTGAATGATTGATTGAATATTTAGTGTCATTTTTATGCCATCGAGGGTTAACAGATCAGTTAACCTAACCAATGTTTCCTGGGATCCTGGAAGGTAAACCAGTACTCAAGCACACCCCATCTCCGATAGTAACTGATAACTTTTCCACTTGTGAGGGATGAATGATAATGAGACACATGTTGTACATCAATCATCACAGAAACTGTTGCCGGGCAGGGATTTGAACTCACAACCCCTGGATTGATAGTCAGCCGCATTACCAACTGAGCTAATTGGGCCTAGCACAACTTTTATATACAATACCCAATCTGTCTCCTGGCACAACATGCATTAGTCTCTTGCCATCCTCAATGGCACCCAATAATAGCCAGAACAACAATTTGTAGGACTTTCGTTTATCTGCAAAGATCATCTCAGTGGTGGTTTAATGGTAAACTGTCTGCCTCGCATGCAGAGAGTCGTGGGTTTCATTCTCCGCTAGGTCATACCAAAGATTTAAAAAATGGTACTAGAAGCTTCCTAGCTTGGTGCTCAGCATTTAAAAGATAGTTGTAGGTTTGGTTGGCCCGGTGTTAGTACAATGTGACTGGGTGGGGTACTATACCATGTATCTGTGCCATGGTACTCAATTGTGGCAGTAATAACAATACTGTCTCAAGGAGAAACTGTCGCCATATAACTGAAAATTTGTTGAAAACGATGCTAAACACCATACAACACATCAGTCATTGCAGTTGTTTAACCTTCCAGCTTTCTCAGTTACCTTTACAAAAAATGTACACCCGTTCTAACCATACACTAGAATCCTTTATCTGTGATCAGTGACATTTAAAATGCTTTATGTTTTTACATGATTTTTAGTACATGTATATGGTAAAGTATTAAAATATATTGTAAAAAAAATCATGAAGGTAAAACTTTTATATTGCTGACTTCAACTAAATTTTATCTGTGTAATTGTTGGCAATTTCAGAAATAGAAATATTAAAAGAAAATCATGTTTCAATTTTTTACCATTGACAATTACCACCTGCAGTCTTACTTTAGTTCTGACAGCTATAATGAGTATTGCGTTATTTTTCTTTCAAGTAATAACAATTAGTAAAGACTGATTATAAGCAGTGCTGTTTATCTTCAGTCTTATTTTGGGAAACAGATAATTAACACAAATCAATCCATGGGGTGATATGTTCAAAAGAGGAGAACAAGAAACATTTTGTGAACTTTTATAAACAACCTTAATGGTTTAAGTAGGTTTTGTGCAATGAATGAATGAATGAAAAAATGAATGAATGAATGAATGAATGAATTTTAACAGTGTACCAACACATTATAAGTTATTCGATGCCAACAAAAAGGAAGATTCCAGGTTCACAAAAACAACAAATTAACATACAGATAAAAAAAATACATCAACAAATGAATATGCAGAATGAACCTAGAACCTTGATACCTGCAGAACAACAGAGTTTCAATAATAGCTTAATAAGGAACTCAATTTTTATTTGATTAATATTCTGATAAATCACTAAACTTTTGTGATATAATGACATTCTGTGATGTTCATAGGAGAGTATAGATCAATAATTATTTTAGATAAATGATCATTTTCAACGCCATTAGCCGTTTTTCATTAATTTGTGAACAACCAGACATAAATGTACCAATCCTGCTATCACAGCTCCATCACGAGGGCCCTCAATTACAAGTCCCATCTGAACAACTGTTGGTATTTTTATTTTGCCGACCTCAGGAATCAAACTTGCGGCGCCAAGATTAGAAGTATTGTGCTCTACTAAGCGAGCTAATGGATTCCCCAATAGATTTGATTTTACATGCAACACGTTTGCAAATTTGATTTAACAACTTCAGTGTACTTCAGTATTGCTGTTAAAAATGAATTTGTGACAATTTAAAAAAAACTCATAATATTATACTGTCGCAAATGTCAAAACTACAATGTATTAAACCCTACTGCTTGTATGAGTGATTTTCTTTCTTTTGTTTCATCATTGTGGTGTACATTTTTTTTACATTTAAAAAAAAATATATAAGAAATAGATGATAATTACTTTCTTAATGACTTTTTGTACTAATTTGTAATTAAAATTCATGTTTTATTATCACTGCAGTGTAGATAATATTGTTTTGAATAATGGTTAAATACGGTAACAACTGGGAGATATGCAAGTCTATTGTATATCAGGAAATGACAGAGACCATTATCAAATTTCCTGTTGTGACCATAAAAAAATGTAAATGTTCTTTTATACAAAGACAACTGAATGTATTCATCTATCTTCAGGGGTATTTAATTAGACCACAAGCAATTAATCAACAATTACCCACAGCGATGACGATCATTTATCAATCATTTATACCACAAACCTATCTAACAATGAAATAATTACAGTCCATTTTGAGAACAGTTATAAACATATAATTGGCTTTGTATCATCATTAAGGTATACTTCAAGCGGAGCTGTAGTGTTGGCTGCTCATGCCAGAGATTGCAGGTTTGATCCTCAGCTCGACCCCGATGCCTCTCATAAAACAACACTCAGTACTGGCTATACCCAGGAAGCGGACTTGTGAGTGGTTCATATAAGCTCTGAGCTTTCATCGCTATAAAGCTTAAATAAATTAGTATAATCCAAAGATATACTACTAAATCACGGTGTGGACATTAGAACAGTAATAACCCACTTTACCAAACATTCAATGACGAACTTGCCCAATTTTAAACGAAATTTATAGTTCAATGATAGAAAAAGGATAAGAATGATATAGGTGTACTAGGTGTAACCCCACCATTGATTTTTGTTCTTTATTCTATAGTAAATAATAAAAGTTTGAAGGCTTGTATTTCATAGAGAACCCCAAATGAAAGAAGTGAAACTTACATTTTACTGTTTCTTAACATCTTCACCACCAAAATATGATGAGAAAAGTAGGGGTCATAATTATGTCATAAAAGAGAAATCATGTATTCATACACCAATTTCCAAGCATCAATTTTTTTTCTAAATTCTCAATGCAAACATGACAATGCTTTCAAAATATTTTGCCAGGCCCGATTAGCTCAGTCGGTTACACATCTGACTATCAATCATGGGGTCGTGAGTTCAAATCCCCGCCCGGCAACAGTCTCCGTGATGATTGATATACGACATTGTGTCTCATAATCATTTGTCTCTCACCGCTGATTCAAGTGGGAAAGTTATCAGTTACTTGCGAAGATGGGGTGTGCTCGAGCACTGGTTTATCCAAGGAAACAGTGGTTAGGATAACTGATCGTCTGTTAGCCCTCGATGGCATAAAAATGACGCTAAATATTCAATCAATCAATCAATCAATCAAAATGTTTAAAATACATTATTATTTATAACCCCCATTATGACACCATGGAAGCACTTCCTACTATGCCTATAGGGAATTCTTCTCCTATTTGTACTATACAGTTCACATAGTAAACTGATGTATCAATAAATACATAAATAGTGAAAATAAAAAGATATGTTTGGTTACGTACATGATGTTTTTTTAAAAACAATCATAAATTTGAAGTTTTTTTTTTTTTATAAAAATATTTTTTTAATGGGGTTTTATGCCATTTTCAAAACATTAAGTTATATAATTATGGCATATCAAGTTTAATTAGCTGATACATTATTGACAAGTAATTACTCCTGTGTACGTGACATTGATAATGTCGCTGTTTATGTCAAGCTGAGTAAACCCTGAATCATGCATCAACTATACTAACATTTTCCATCAAGCCTAAGCAGTTTTTGTCTCATTCAACAGACCATAATATTGTACTAAAAAGTTTTATGAGACAAAATTAACGTAATACTGTCCATTATTTACATTGTTATCATCAGGTTGAATATGCATCAGTGACAACAGCAAATGTGGAGGTTACCTTACATATTACCAGTGTTGTATATTGTTTTGACTCCTCTGTGAAACAACCCTGGGGTCAAATGATTATATAGTAAAATGACCGCATGGTCTAGTGGTAGAGCACCGAACCAATGACTGGAGAGTTTTGGGTTTGATCCTTTGCCGCGACTATGAGTAGTGTTCTTGAGTAAGACACTTTTTCTGCAACTGGTTCTACCCAGGAAGACGTCAAGCATGATTTGACTAAATTGTAAGAACTTGTTCCACAATTGAAGTAAAATAAATAAGTATAAACTATATAGTAAAATGACCCCACCCCCATTCCTTTATAATCAATAAAATAAGTTTTATAACTGTTTGAGTACTAACTATTGTTCATGGATGCACATCCTGATCAATAATGATAAAAAATGACAAAAACATTCACATAAAGAAAATAACATGTACTAATTGTAATATCAATATCCTTTTAATGCTGGAATTAATGAGATATACATGAATTGAGACAAATTAGTAAGTACCAATAAATAATGCCTATTAGAAACAAGAAAATATCAGTGGAACCGATGGATGCTCCCCCAAGTGAGTGTCTGGTAATGATGCATCCTAGCAAGTTTCTTAAAATCCAACCTGAGGTTGTAGAGAAATAGCAAGAATTTGGTCACAGACTCAATAAAAGGGCCATAACTCTATGAAAAATCATCGAACCATAATACAAAGATAATAATATGCGCATCTCCACTTGGTAGTGATGCATCCTAGCAAGTTTCATAAAATTCCAACCTGAAATTGTAGAGAAATAGCGTGGACAACAATTTGGTCACAGACTCAATTAATGGGCCATAACTCCATGAAAAATCATCGAACCGGAACACTAAGACAAAATGCACATCTGCACTTGGTAGTGATGCATCCTAGCATGTTTCATAAAATTCCAAAATGGGATTGTAGAGAAACAGCGCGGACAACAATTTGGTCACAGACTCAATCAAAGGGCCATAACTCCATGAAAAATCATTGAACTGGAGCACAAAGACAATATACGCATCTCGACTTGGAAGTGATGCATCCTAGCAAGTTTAATACAATTCCAACATGGGGTTGAAGAGAAATAGCGTGGACAAGAATGTGGTCACAGACAGAATCAAAGGGTCACAACTCCGTGAAAAATCTTCGAACCAGAACACAAAGTCAATATTCGCATCTGCACTTGGTAATGATGCATCCTTGAAAGTTTCATAAAATTTCAACAAGAGGTTGTGAAGATATAGCCCAGACAAGAACTTGGGGACGCACGCACGCACGGACGAAGCGATGACTATATGCTTAATAATATTAATAATTTATAAGACAATATTTTTTTCTCATACACTCAAAATGTATAGATAAACATACCAGTAATATGACATTTGAAACCAACATGACTTATCAATTTGGTTTGTTTGAATATTTAACATCATTTTTATGCCATTGCGAGCTAACAGTTCAGTGTTTTGAATAAAATATCAGATAGAAAGTGACATGTCAGTAAGATGTCAGTCTCGTTATATGCCATTAAATCATTAGTGGCAAATAACTGCATTGGTCTGACAGACAATTAGACAGGCGATCAGCAAGCCATTAGGTTTGTTGTCCCAGATACAGCTGTAAAAAGACAGTAGGTACTTTGAATCCATTAGTAACAGTCTTGTTTACAATGCAAAAAAGGCAAGGTAACCAAGCGATACAAGTTCACTTCATCCTTGAAACAATACCACATTGTTGACATCATATGGAAAGTCTTCTCTCTCAGTCCAAACAAAAAAACAGTTAGGTTTTTGTGGAGTTTTGTGCACTTTTTCAACCAAGCTTGTACAAATTAAAACATAATTAATTGTCAAATAATTGTGTGTATTCATTCTCTCATTGTCTTTCACCTTTGATTCCAGTGGGAAAGTTATCAGTTCTTGAAGAGATGGGTGTGTTTCAGTACTGGTTAAACTTCCAGGATCCCAAGAAAGAGTGATTAGGTTAATTGATAATCTGTTAATCCTTGACGGCATGAAAATGATAAAAAATATTCAAACAATCAAACAGAATAGTGTATGGTTTATATGTATTTATACATGTTTTCCTATTATCTTTCCTAGTATAGTAGATTTGGGTTGAAATAAGTTTTATATCAAGTGGCACTTTACCAAATTAACTCCGTGTTCTGGCAAATAAACCTGATGGTGTTAAAGATCTTGTGATAATTTGATGTAGATTTAATGATAAATAAAAGTTACTATTTCAAGTACATGATTGTATTAATATAATTTACAAGCCTTTGTAACTCCTTATCTATCAGATAAAACAAACAGCAGAATCTCAGATCAAATTTGAGTTGTAAATCTAAGCCTGCAGCCAGTTTCACTACCTTTCACAAGTCTCAAGATTTTCCTACAAAAAAACTGATGACATCTACAAACGTTTCATTTAAACACAAAGCTACTGCGAATTTAAAAAAGAATATTTTAACTCAGTTTGTCAAACTTCTTAATATGATTAAGATGTTTTGAGCTACGGACCTAGATCTTGTGCTTAACACATTGTCTGATTATGGTCAACATTTGTGATATGTTATTTTAAAATCTTTTCCAGTGTTTACAAGATATGGAGCGAACACGAAATAATGTACCTATTACTGACCTTGAACTTCTGTGTGACATAGATCTTTGAGCTACGGACCAAAATCTTATGTGTGTCTCTATATGGTGAACATTTGTGTCATATTACTACAAAATCCCTATTTGCATAAGAAAGTGAAAGCCTGGACATGATCGGATGGACAGATGACATACGCACTGACAGACATACATACACTGAACAGCCATTAGGACGACTAAGTCAAGTTCACTGCAAGCAATTTCTGACCTTTAATTTCTATGTGTGACCTTTACCTTTGAGCTGCAGACCTAAGATTTATGCTCGACACTTTATCTCAATATGGTGAAAATTATTTCAAACCTAACCCTAACCCAAGATATGCAGATGAGATGAAATTTTGTAAATATTTCTGACCTTATACTTTTAAGTGTGATTTGATCTTTAAGCTATGGACATAGATCTTGTGCTTGACACATTGTCTGATCATGGTCAACATTTGAGCCATGTTATCCAGCCGTTTACAAGATTTGGAGCAAACATGAAATTTTTTAAGTATTTAACCTCTATATGTGACCTTGACTTTTGAGATATGGATCTAGGTTTTATGTGTGACACTTTGTCTCCATATGATGAAAATTTGTGCAATGTTACTAAAAAAATCTCTATGTATAAGAAAGTTATAGCCTGGACAAGACTGGACAGACGTACCTAGGCATGGACAGACATACACTGATCTGCCATTGTGACGACTGTGTCAAGCTCACTGCAAGCAGACTTAATAAAATTGAAAGAGAACACCCAAGGATTTGTTTTCATAGGAAATTATATAAAGCAGCTTTCTTAACCTGTGGTGGCAGTCATAAATATTATAGGCAGTGGTGAAAATCACAAACTTGGGAGAAATTGATGTTAGGATCCTGCAAATTTCATTACATAAGCATTGAATATGGGTTTGTTTGTTTGTTTGAAAATTTAGCACCTTCTTTATGCCATCAAGGGTTTACAGACGATAAGTTAACGTAACCACTGTTTCCTGGGATTCTGGAAAGTTAACCAGTACTTCAGCACTCCCATCTCCACAAACAACTGATAACTTTCCCACTTGAATCAGCGGTGAGAGATGAATGACAATGCAATGCAATGTTGTATATCAATCATCACCAAGACTGTAACCGGGCAGGATTGGAACTCACAACCTGGTCTGGATTGATAGATATGCTACCAACTGAGCTAACTGGACCTGGCAGAAACAAAAATAAGCCTATGGGGGTGTACACATACTGGGGTATTTCATTTAATATTTGTATCATGTCGACATATAATTTTCAGAAATAAAGTATAGTGAATGTTTATCAAAAGTGCCGCGTGATCCTATAATGATAAAGTTTTAAATAATAATTTGATACAATAAGAAATAGATTTACATAGCCACAGTGAAATATAATTTTACAAGGTGATAAAAATATAGATATCAGTAAAAAAACTTGAAAGCTTTAAAAAAAAAAAAAGACACACAAAACCGAAATACCATTGCCAATTAGAAAATAAAGATAACTATGTTAGTATGTTAGTAATTATAATTATTTCTAAATACCCCAATTAGGAGATCAAATTGGTCTACATAATTTTTGTTTTTGTACATAATAGTAAAATACCATTGTCTTGTCAATCTTTGTCTTTCTTATAACAGTTGTTATCTTTATATTTATATTACCTTTGACATAAGTTATTTTCAATGTAAACTCAAAATCATCATAATTGAAACTTTGTGTCAGATAATTCTTAAATTTTCTGATATTACCGTGACCAAATGTGTGGGGTAAAACCAAAACAAATGCACTGACGTAGTTTAAAAATTAAAGTTAAATTAAGGTTCTATTTTCTATTGAAAATAATGCAAATCATAGTTCTAATATAGAAATAAAACAATACAGAATGCAGCTACAAACTAAAGGAACAAAGTATGACTGACGTCAAGCTATAATATATATTAATTGCTATAATTGGTCTGTACACCCTATTTAAGCTGGTGTTATAGGAACATATTTTCATTCGGGGTAGACATTGCTCAGTATTGGGCAAACACCAGGCAATTTAGGTCTACCATAACAAGCAGTTATCAGCCATCATGGCGAAGTTGTCATTTGTGCTAACACTTGTGTTGGTATTCGTTTGTGTCAGTTACGGATACAGAATTGATACTAACAATGATAAAAGGGGCCGTCAAGAAATTGGACTTGAAGGTGTTTTAAGAAGCTTATTTAATATGCTAGGTAGTCAAGGAAGTGGTGGTGGTGGTGGAACTGGAAGTACAACTGGAGGTGGTGGTGGTGGAGGTACAAATGGTGGTGGAGGTGGAACTGGAAGTTCAACTGGAGGTGGTGGTGGTGGAGGTACAACTGGAGGTGGAGGTGAAACTGGAGGTGGTGGTGGTGGAGATACAAATGGAGGTGGAGGTGGAACTGGAGGTACAACTGGAGGTGGAACTGAAAGTCGTGGAACTGAAGCTGGAACTGAAGGTGGAACTGGAGGTGGTGGCGGTGGTGGAACTGGAAATGAAAATGGAGGTGGCAGCGGTAGTGGTGGCAGAAGTGGAGGTGGCAGCAGTGATGGTGGCAGCGGCAGTAATGGCAATAATGGTGGTAGTACCACTGGTGGAGGTGGAGCTGGAGCTCAACGTAGAACTGAAGGTGGAACTGGAGATGAAAATGGAGGTGGCAGCAGTGGTTATGGCAGCGGTGGTTATGGTGGCGGTGGTGGTGGCGGTGGTGGAGGTGGCAGCGGTGGTGGTGGCAGTGGTGGTGGTGGCAGCAGTAGTGGTGGCAGTGGCAACAGTGGCAGTAATGGCAATAATGGTGGTAGTACCGCTGGTGGAGGTGGAACTGGAGCTCAACGTAGAACTGAAGGTGGAACTGGAGATGAAAATGGAGGTGGCAGCAGTGGTTATGGCAGCAGTGGTGGTGGCAGCCATGGAGGTGGCAGCAGTGGTGGTGGCAGCGGTGGTGGTGGCGGCGGCAGTGGAGGTGGCAGCAGTGGTGATGGCAGTGGTGGTGGTGGTAGCGGTAGTGGTGGCAGCAGTGGAGGTGGCAGCAGTGGCGATGGCAGTGGTGGAGGTGGCAGTGGTGGTGGTGGTGGCAGTGGAGGTGGCAGCAGTGGTGGTGGCAGCGGCGGTGGTGGCAGTGGTAGTGGTGGCAACAGCAGCAGTAATGGCAATAATGGTGGTAGTACCTCTGGTGGAGGTGGAGGTAGAGGTGGATCTGGAGGAACTAAAAGAATGCTTGAACTTCTTAAAAATTACCTGGAAAACAATTAATATCTACCTGCAACTCAAAACCATCTGTTCAATGTTCTCTACTACAAAAACAAAACTTGGAGCGCTAAAAAAAAAGGATATAATATTGTTAATACATAAAATTACAAGAAACTGCAAAATATGAAATATATTGAACAAAGTAAACCTTACGAAAAGTATAAGTCTTGATAAAAAAACTACTAAACGATTTTCTCACTACAATGGAATGAATATGAATTTGAAATGATGAACTTGCCTATGGACATGATAATTATGGACTTGAGATTATTCTTGGACACACTATGGACATTACATTATATACTTGCTTATGTTCTTGAGATTATGGACTTTCCCATGGACTTTGCGATTATGATACATTTGTAGTTAATTATGTGTAAATAGTTTCTTTCTGTAAAATTTTATGATGTCTGTTTCAATCTGTATTAACTTTCATTCAATTTGAAAATATGAAAATTTTGGTTAGAAATGCTATTTTTTTTTATCAAATTTAACAAGAAAATCAAACACATTTTAGGAAAGCAAATTTGAAAAAAATGTTTTGTTCACAAATCTTTATACATTTAATTATTTATTAAAGCAACCTGCTTACACCATTTTGCCATTCAAATATTATTTAAAACTGGATTTTTCAGAGACTTGTGAAGTTACCATCATAGTTAACAAATTTTATCTCATATTACAGCTTATATGTATACATGAAACTTAAATATACTTGTTTTATTCTGCCTTTACCTGTATGATTGCTTAGATGAAATTGCATAAACAAAATAGTTTGTTTTTTAATTAATTTCCTATTTTTTTCTCTCATTTTTTTTTTCAATGCACATATACAATACAAATGTTTTTGTGCAGTCTTTACATATACACATTACTTCAATGTGACCTTTTAAGCACCTGCAGTGGTATTCACCAACCATTCTTAAGAATATTCTTAGACTTGACCTCAAGCATGAATTTTGAAAAACACACTTTGAGACCATTTTTTTAAACCAAAATTTGCAAGGAGACCTAATATGTAGTCAAATAAACTCTCACCATTATTCTATCTATCATGGTAAACTAAGTATCTAAGGTCTAAGAATATTCTCAAGAATGGTTGGCGAGTACAACCCCTCAGCCGTGTTTCACAAAATATTTTAAGATAAAAATTGCCATTTACAAGTCAATTTGACAATTTCTTCATTGTATGTTCCAAATTTTATCAACATTGAAAATGATTGTATTTTCAGAAGAGATATAATGTTTTGCATGATTTGAGCCAACTATTATGAATAATTGTTGGTTTACATTTACAATCATTTTTAAGCTAAGGCCATTATAAATTAATTGCTAGATTATCATTCCAATTTTTCTTAAAAACGGGGAGGGCTGGAGGATTTTATTTTTTATCTTTTATTTTCATTTTTAAAATTGTTGATGCTTTTTTTTTTAAATATCTTTTTTTTTTATGAAAATAAAAAGGGTCGGGGTGGCATGAAAATTAGGAGGTGGGCAGGGATGATAATCTAGCAATTAATTTATTATGGCCTAACAAGTTTTTTTGTGAAGCTCACCGCAGAAACTTACATTCAGTAGAAACACATCTGGCTATCAATTGTGAGTTCTATTTTACACTGACTGTGAAACAAGTTCTTACAATTTAGAACAATTGGTTGATTGATTGATTGATTGATTGATTGATTGATTGATTGATTGAATATTGAGCATCAGTTTTATGCCATCGAGGGCTAACAGACGATCAGTTATTAACCTAACCACTATTTCCTGGGATTAACCAGTACTCGAGCACACCCCATCTCCGCAAGTAACTGATAACTTTCCCATTTGAATCAGCCATGAGAGACGAATGATAATAAGACACAATGTCGTATATCAATCACCACAGAGACTGTTCTTGGACAGGGATTCGAACTCATGACCCCTGGATTGATAGTCAGACGCATAACTGACTGAGCTAATCGGGCCCAGCAATTGCACTCAAAGTCTTCCTATGTATTAAAAACCAGTACTAAATATGCAGATAAAGAGCTCAAAAACACCACATATGGCCGTGGCAGAGGATCAAACCCACGACCCTCCCATCCTGGGTCTACCTACTATCTGGCCATAATCTATGTGATGTCATCATGATTGATCATAAACTTTGTTTATGAGTCCTCCCCCACTTCTGAATACTGGTATGTGGGGAACATTACGTTGGCGACCTATTATTTTTTCACCCCATCCAACTTGTTCTTATATCTGGCGAAGTGGGGTTTGCTGGGGTCATGCCATGGGTAGGCTTTATTACGTTATCTTTTAATGAAAATATTTTATTTTTTCAACATTTATATAACAGTAACACACCAACTAAATGAGTTTAAAATGGTAATACTGTTTAATGATATGCCATGGTGATGTTAAGGCTTATTATCGCGAGATTGGAGAAATAAAAAAAATATTCCCAAGTACAATATGGATAATTAATATCATGGATATATAAATAATTAGCGGTTGACCCTTTTTATTTTCATGAAAAAAAAAAAAAAAAAAAATCAAAAATCAAAAATTTTAAAAAATAACAAAAGGGCCAAGATGGCCCTATATCGCTCACCTTACTGACCTTGAGTCACCCAACATAAGTAGTTTATATAATACATGTACACTCAAAATACCCGAAAGACGAGATGGGCAAGTAGTTAGAATTTTGATTTGTTTTGAAGATGTAACAGATGCATAGAAGAGTTCAAACTTGGTAGAGATTCACCCATGGTAAATGTCAGTGAAATTACATCAAAATCAGGTCAGTAGATTCTGACAAGAAGGCTTTTGAAGTTTTTACTATAGATGCTAAGTCTTCGAACTAAGATAAAAATCCAGTTCTAGCACAAAACTAACTGTTATGTTTGAGAACGGTTTCAAACTAAAGCATCAGACTAAACTATTGTGCATGAAACAATCCGCAGTTCCAGCACAATAAATAATCCTATGAGTTTCAAACACAAGCCTTCCCAAAGTATATCGCTTGAAAGAATCATTGTCGCAGTGCACTATCCCCCAAAAACAATTAAGCTCCTCCTCTGAGATTTCAATTACACTTTGACACTGAAAATCTCAAGCAGACTTCTTGCTGTGATGAAACTAGCTAAAAATATGGTATTGCTTTATTATGAAGCAGTAAACCATCCCTGTCTGAACCATAAAAACTCTGACTTTTATATTCAGAGCAACACCTATTTTAAAATGGTTCATGATATTTGAATATTCAATCATTGATTATAATTGTATCATTCATCTTTTTATGATGAATTATCTTTTAAAACTTATATCTAGTATAATATTGTATAATAATAGCAAAAAAAAAGTTTATTTAAAGAGTTTATTACCTCTTCTTATAATAATTGCTATATACAGACAAAACAGGGTAAGTAATTTGATATCCAACTAACCCCACCCCCTAGCTGCCATGTTTTTTGACGAATCAAGATGGCTTGAACAAACTTGGTAGAGAGTCACCCAAGGAACATTTCTGTGAAATTATTTTAAAATCGAGCCAGTAGTTTCTGACAAGAAGATTTTTTAAGTTTTTACTATAGCTTATATAGTAAACTAACCCCACCCCCTGCCGCCATGTTTTTTAACGAATCAAGATGGCTTGAACAAACTTGGTAATGGGTCACCCAAGGAACATTTCTGTGAAATTATATCAAAATTGGCCCAGTGGTTTCAGAGGAGAAGTTGTTAAAAGCTAAAAGTTAACGATGGACGTCAGACGACAGACGACGGACACCAGGCAATCACAAAAGCCCACCTGAGCCAAATGCCAAAATAGAAAAATAAAATACTCCCACCCTCCCTGTTTTTAAGAAAAATTTGGATGATAATTTAGCAATTAATTTATAATAGCCTAATAAATTAATTCCTAGATTTTCATCCAAATTTTCAGATAATTAAACAGAGTGTCGTGAAATGAAGAAAATCATTTAAAGATAAAAAGGTTTAAAATGCGTTACTGTTTTGGTTCTAAGAACCATCTGACCCCATCAAAAAAATAAAATGAATAAATTTATCATGGCCTACTATGTATAAAAACCAATCTCTGCATGCAGTTGATGATGTTGGGCAAGGAAATAAGCAATCATAGGATAAATCAAGAGCACTGCAAGCGGGTGCAGATGCTTGTCTTTTTTCCAAATCTATTACATAGGCCAAAGTCAGTGAAGTAAACTTTTTAAACATGATGGTGATTTGTTTAAAAAATCAATACTGTTACAGAAAAAATAAAATAGATTTAAAAAAAATCACAAAAAAATAGAGATGTCGAAGAACAGCGTAATGTCAACTATTTTAGCCTTGTCACAGAACAGTATATTATATAGTGTACCATCAGAAAAACAGATATATCTGTATGAATGAAACCATCTTTCATATTAGAAGAATAGTAGATACATGTATGTGCAATTGGACTATTAGGGACAGAATAAACACTATGTCTATGTCTGGCTATGGCTAGCTAGCCAGTACTTAAGCTGAAATGTATTTAATTTTAAAATCTGGGTGTGGATGTGGGGGTGTATGTGCCAAAGTTTAATAAACAGGGCTGTGCAGTTTTAATACAATAAAAAAAAGTTGGAGGGGGATGGTGTCTTGAAGTTGGTGTACAAAGTTGAAAAGGGACAGTGTACCTAATTCAATACAGAACAAAATTTTAAAGAACAAAATTTTAAAAAAACAATTGGAGGGGGTGGAGGGGTCTTGGGGTTGGTAACAAAGAGACAGAATAGTATTAAATTTAAAACAAAACTAAAATTTAAAAGAAAAAAGCGGAGGTAGTCCTTTGGGTCAGTAACAAAGTTGAAATGGGGGCAAAGTATTTGATTTAAAAAAAATGGGCAGGGATGGGGGTTGAGTAGGGGTGAGGGTCTTGGGGTCGGTAACAAAGTTTAAATGGGGCAGAGTATAACATAGTTGAAATGGGGGCAAAGTATTTAATTTAAAACAAAATAAAATTTAAATAAAATAAAAATGAGCAGGGATGGGGGGTTGGGTAGGGGTGAGGGTCTTTGGGTCGGTAACAAAGTTGAAATGAGACAGAGTAGACAGAGTATTTGATTTAATATGAAACATATTAAAAAAAAAAAAAAAATGGGCAGCAGGGTGATGGTGGGTAAGTAGCCAAGTAGATATCGGACAATGGACAATGGGCAATGATACAAAGTTTTTCCAATCTGTGATCTATTTATCAATCTGAATACATGTACAACAATTCATATAAATACCCAATAACAGTTTTGGGGTGCATAAAACTTTTATCAGGATAATGACAATATAAACCAAGTCCATTTAATAGGTTAAAGTCAGTGATGTAAACTTTTTTGTAGTTGATGGTGACCAGCTTACAGAATTAATAGTATTACTGAAAAATAAAATGGATTAATAAAAAAAAAAAAGGTTTTACAGCCCAAAGTATGGAAATTTATGTAAGTTAGCTATATACATTGTTTTTATAACATAATATAAATGTGTTTATGAAGTTTAGTCACCAAAACATGAGTAGTTTGTTCAGAAACAGAAAAAAAGCTGAGCTAAACATAAAACTTTAGCCAGCGGACGACAACGATTATCAAGACGGGTTCCATTCGAAGATAATAGTTGATTCAGTCCTTGTAGTTTATCATATTTATGAGAAATTCATTATAAACAGTTCAACATTTTCCGTTTTAGTATAACCTGATACTGGCCAATGCGTGACTTTATCGCTGGCCACAATTTAGAATTTGGCCCACAAAATTAATGTCTTTTAATCACAGAGACACAATAAAATGAAAGATATTAGTTAGAATATTCCCAATATATGATATTTGAAATAAACATGCAGTTTTATGCTACGATCGAAAAAATATCGGTGATTTAGGTAAGACCTCTTTAAAACAAGAGTTGTCGGCCTATGGGATAAAACTCACCACCCATGCAAAGATTGAGATTGGAGGCAAACACCAAAACTTAAACACAACTAAACCCAAAAGTTTAACCTGGGTGTCTACAGATGCTGCCGGAGTCATGGCAATAGCTCTCCTGGACATTCGTCCCGGCGAGCTAAAAAGTATATCAGGATTTTCAAAAAAAATTTAATCTGAAAAAAAACGCATTTGTATCAAATGAGTGACATGGTTTCATTTCAACTCAATCTGATCTGTTTTGTTGTTAATATATTGCAGAATTTGTTTCATTTTTGAAAGAGTACAATTGATGAGGTAAAGTCTATCAAGCAATTATTGCCTGTTTCTATTTTAAAAATGAAAATTTTGTGTCAATATCAACGCCTGATTAAAATATTTTTTGAGGTCATGTGATTTAAATTTGATTAATAAAAGACAATGAGATGCTTTGTATCCATTTTAAAAAAAACATTTGATTTTTTTCTAGACATTTATAACAAATTTTCCTGATATACTGCCTTTAAAGTTCTCACAATAGTCTCCCCTACTTATTGGCTTCAGCGACCAGCTAGAAACAAACAATAGTCTCCCCTACTTATTGGTTTCAGCGACCAGCTAGAAATAAACCAGTCTCCCCTTCTTATTGGCTTCAGCCACCAGCTAGAAACAAACAAGTCTCCCCTTCTTATTCGCTTCAGCGACCAGCTAGAAACAAACAATAGTCTCTCCTACTTATTGGCTTCAGCGACCAGCCAGAAACAAACAATAGTCTCCCCTACTTATTGGCTTCAGCGACCAGCTAGAAACAAACCAGTCTCCCCTTCTTATTCGCTTCAGCGACCAGCTAGAAACAAACAACAGAAAAGCTAACGGTTTAAGGATCTTCACTTCAATATAAACAAGTTGCAAATATAATAACTTTAAAAAAAAAAGTTCTATGTTGTGATAATACCATTTACTTTCAAGTTAGGAGTAAACTTCACAAAAGCTTTTGCAATAATTTTCACACAAGTGTTGTCATGTATTTTGTTGCATTTTGCAAACACTCTTAACTGAGTCTGATATTTTGTTATTTCTTTAAGGGTGCACTTTTCCATTTGTAAGTCGTAACTTTTATGTATTTTTGTAAGTCACACTCCCACCCGCTAGCAGTTGATTTATTAAACTTATTTGTTTACAACTGAGAAAAATCACATTCAAAATCTTTCTTGGTAAAACCACACATAGCCATGGCGGGGGATCGAATCCACGACCCCCTAATCTTGGATTCCATGCCCAACACTAGACCACTAATAATTATTTGTAATAAGGACAAGTAAATGTATGGTACATAACCACCTTATCAGTGTTGTCATTAACTATTAACTCTTTATCTTTGAAAGAAAAAAAGAGAGAAAGAGAGAGAGAAAGAGAAAGAGAGAGATAGTGATAAAAAGGGAAAGAAAGGTAGTAATAAACTAGAAATATCATTGAAGGTGATGAATACCCCCAGATGGCGCCCTGACACAATTAGTGCACCCCTTTGCTGTCCACTTTGACACAGTGAACCAATTAGAGTAACCAATCACTTTTGTGAAGTGTCACTGAATTCCAGCCAATGGTTGCCGAGAAACAGTGACCACAAAAAGAAAATGTTTGAAAAATTCAAAGGGCCATAACTCATTGAAAAATTAATCGGGCGCAACATATGGATGATATACACAACTAGGCTTCGTAACAATCACTCTTGTGAAGTTTCATTGAATTCCAGCCAATGGTTGCCAAGAAATAGCGAGCGACCACAAAAAATAAGTATGAAAAATTCAAAAGGTCAACTCATTGAAAAGTTATTCTCACGAAACATATCAATAATATGCACAACTAAGCTTGGAACCAGTCACCCTTGTGAAGTTTCATTGAATTCCGGCCAATGGTTGCTGAGAAATAGCTATCACAAAAATTGTCCACAGATGAAAAAAAAATGTATAAAAAATTCAAAGGGCTATAACTCATTGACAAGTTATTCTTGCGCAACATGTCAACAATATGCACAACTAGGCTTGGTACCGGTCAGCCTTTGGCAAAAGTTATCCACAGACAAGGACCTACTGACCGACGGATGAGCATAACTCCTATCTAGCCCCATATACTTTGTATCCGGGGGTATAAAAAGTGAAGAAAAAGTGATAAAGGTCAGATTATAAGACAGAATAAATATGGAAATATTGCGAGAATGATAGGATATAGTAATTACAGTCAAACCTGTGTAAGTGGTCACCTCTATTGAGCAGCTACTTGTTTTAAGCAGCCACATTTGCTACTTTCCATTTCTTTGCTTTCAGAGCAAGCTTGTATTAAGCAGCCACATTTGCTACTTTCCATTTCTTTGCTTTCAGAGCAAGCTTGTATTAAGCAACAACCTGTCTTTAGAAGGCTTCTTTTGCTCCTTCATTTGACTGGCTACCTTAGACTGGTTTGACTGTATATTTATTAATCAAGTGTTTAACCAAGACAGACAAGCAGACTACTAAGCACCGTAACTATGGTGTTGATAAACAGTACTTGTAAAGACAGACATTTGTACAAGAAATAAGGCTATGCACAATAACTATGTTGTCTATAATCGCTATTTTATAAGGCTTTTGTATCGTGTGTTATTGAAAAGGAAACAAAAAGTATCGAAAACACATGTGCTATACAGGCGTCTCACAGACAATAATCATAAACTTACGTTTTTGTTTTGTAAAATGGATACAAATATACATTTATGACATTCCTGACTGTTTTATTGGTAGTGATTTTTTGTTGGATGAGATTACACTACGTCCCACTAGTGCAAAAAAGTAACAAACAACATTTTCACCAATATCGACTGTTTGTTATTTTTGATTTACAGCACTGAACAAGTAGTTTTGGAGGTGTTCAAAAATATTCATACTTTTTGTCTGGTTTTGGTTTAATTAAACCTATTTTATTTCCAATATTTAAAACAAACCATATACAATATTCACAACATAGAGTCTCAGGATAGGAGCAAAAGAATTCAATTCTTAGCCATGTCTTTTTAGCTCATTTGATAGCGTGTCTGATGATCAATCCAGCTGTCATGAGTTTGACTCCCCCATCCAGTCACAGTCTCAGTGACAATAATTTTTGATATACAACATTGCCATGACAATGAGTAAATTATTTGTAGCGGTTAAGGGCATTTGAAGGAAGTCTGCCTCATTTTGAGTAGTACTACCAGCAAAACAACTTTTGGTCGCTCATGCCAAGAGGTTGCGAGTTTGGTGCGCAATTTAACCTGATGCCATAAAAACAACACTCAGTAGAAGCACACTCGAGAATGGTTCATATAAGTTCTGAGTTTTATTTGCAATCAAACTAAAATTACTTATAAACTAAACTAACAAAATTATTGCCACAGACCAAATTTGACAAATCCATGTTCAATAGCTTAAAAAATAATTGTGAAACAAAAGGAAATGCAAAAATTAACATTTGTATGCTTAGTTTAATATTTGTAGAGATCAAAGTCATCTGAAAAAAAAACATGTCCGAGATATCATGGTCATATTACTGCTATATAACTTTGGTGAAGAGCCAATGAAAAATGCAGATGTTAGAGTGCACACAACAAAAAGTTAACGGACGGACGACAAACACAAGGCGATCAGTATAGCTTACCTTGAGCTTTGCTCAGGTGAACTAAAAAACCTGAATGGTTTTGAGTAGTACTACTCTATCACACTAAGGCCACACAGATTTTGTGACAGGACACAATCAATAAATATTGCATGGTTTTGAGTAGTTCTATCCATAACACAATTATTTGGTCACTCTAAGCCAAATACATGCAGTTAAAAAATAAAACTTTTGAAAAATGGAGCTGAACACAAAAACTTATTCATCCATAGAGGTCAAGATCACCTAAAAATGGCTGCATGGTTTTAGTAGTGGTATAACAAAATTACAGACCAAAATTGGCAACTCTTACCCAAATATAATTTTCAAGATACAAATTGCTTGAAGATTTTAAGAAGAAATACTAATTACACAACTATGAACCAAAAAGGCCAAACAGATTCTGAGAAACGGAGCTTGACCCAAAATACAGACAAGGCTAACACATCATTCTTTGAATCTCAGGAAGAGGTGGAGTATAAGTTTTTTTCATTTGTTGTATTTCTCTCCTATCATATACCAGTGGTCAGCATTTAATATGTTGTGTCATAGTTTTCTTGCTTCTAACTGAGTTCTTATACTATAATTTGGCAGCTCTCATGTAGTAGTATTATGACTAAAACATTAAAAGCAATTCATGCTAAATGACCGTCATGACCTCTATAAATGATTTCAAGTACAAACATAAGGAGATTGTCAGATGGCCTAATAACCTTCTACTGGCTTATCAGCAGCCAAACCTGAAGCACAACAAACTGCCAGATGAAACAGATGAATACAACATAAAGCTTCTGTGATACACATCTGTTCCAGAGAACAAATCAACCAAATAATTACTAAAACAGTAACTAACCAATATTACCTGGTAGTTAAGCCAAAGCCTTTATGCCCGAAATATGGTTAAACTGTTTTATTCTTAAATATAATGAACATCATTAATGCACATAGAAATAATAGAACACTTACAATTAACATTCAACTGATTTAAAAGGAAATAAACATTTAATGACATAGGCTGAAAATTACTGTTTTTGAAAATTTCATTTATAAAAATTAAATTTAATTATTTTACATGGCATACAGCTGGATGTATTATAAATGTTTTTCATGTACCAGGTTGGAGGTAATAAAGAATCAAGTCCTTAAAAGTACAAAAAAACCTGTGTTAGTGGTCACCTCTATCAAGCGACCACATTTGTCATTACCTATTTCTATGCTTTCAGAGCAAATTAACCTGCAGTTAGCAACTTCTTGTCTTAAACAGTCACTTTTGCTCCTCCCCTTGACTGGCTGCTTAAGACAGGTTTAGTTAATACATGTACTCATTTATTCTAACTTGATTGTGATGAAAGCTCAGAGCTCAAAGTCCGCTTCCTGGGTGGAACCAATACTGAGTGTTGTTTTACGAGAGGCATTATAAGAGGCATTGGGTCGGCCGGGGGATCAAACCCGCAATCTCTGGCATGAGCCCCAACACTCTATCCACACTACTGCCCCGCTTCATAGAAAAGAGAGATAGGAAATGTGGCTGCTTGAGACAAGAGGTTGCTTAATAGAGGTGACCACTAACACAGGTTTAACTGGCTGCTAAAGACAGGTTTCACTGTAGAAGGGTACAATAACATTAGCTAGAATATACAGACTGAGATCAAAACAATGTCTCCCTGGCTCTACAGTGTTGGTAAACAGTATCATTGGGGTGAGCCGCAAGTTTACAACTAAAGTAGACCTGTCAATGACGTGGATAATACCACTGCAACAGTCTTGAAAACTGTGGAAGTAGTTTGCTCCAAGTGAACTGCATCAATGTACACACAACATTCACAAAGTGCATGGACAATAACTCTGCATGGAATTGTCTCACTCATATATACACTTGATGTTTATATTGTATATAAAATTTCAAGTCATTGGCCAGAAAACTGTGGAAGTAGTTAGTGCCAAAAGAAATGCAATATGATAAACACAGCAATTTTACTGAGTGTAAGGGCAATATCTCTGCAAGGGCGATAATAAAAATGTAATCAGAATCACAAAATTGCGCGACACATGTCTACACTTGATGTTGACAATGTATGCAAAGTTTCAAATCAATTGCCTGAAAACTGTGGATCAGTTAGCCCCACAAGTTCTAACAGACCAGTAGATCAATGGACAGACTTGATTTGCAATGTGGTATGATGACAGTACATGGTGAGAGCCATTTTGCAAGCTTATATACTCAACAAAGTCTTACCCCTTGTACAATTGGAACAATAATATCTTGATCCTTCTCGAATATTCCAGCCATAATTGGCTCCTTTTTCCAATAGATTGATTTCCTCTCTCGCAGACTGTCCAACGTCCCCACACATGATCCGACCCTTCCCATATCCTACAAGAAACAAAAATTGTTTAAAACAAATAAATAATCAATCACTACTGATGCATGTTTACATACTGATGTGCCATTCAAGTTTAGTTATCATATCATTAATGACGAACATGAGCAGGACGTTATTTGTCGGGATGACCCCACTAATTGCTAATGTAAGCAATAGTGATGGCTAACCTACTGTTGATTCAAAATATAGCTGATAATTGGGCAAGTTCATCATTGAATGATATAGCCTATAGGTTAAACGAGTAATTACCATTGCAGAGATTCACCCAAATAATCGCTTGGGTGATGTATTTTTTAAAAGATGAATGAGGGGGTGGGGTATTGGGTTAAAAAAAATAAGAATTTTGAAAAAATTTACAAGCAATATGATGGTGGGTGGGGTTATTAGGGTTGGTGGAGCATTTTTTTAGGCGAATATGGTACCTCAATCTCTTAAATGTTTTAATATACAGGGCTATCTCCAGCAGCCAAATCACTTACAGATCTACACTATCCCAACACCAAACCACCAATATATGATAGTCAAAAAGTCAAACTACTAAAGTCATGTAATTACATTTCAAGAATTTGATACATGACCTTTCTATTTATTCCGCAGAATTTAATGTTTGAATAAATAGTGTCATTTTTATGTCACTGATGGCTAACCATTATTTCCTGATATCCTGGAAGGTTACATGCCTGTCTCTGCAAGTAACTGATGACTTTCCCACTTGAATCAGCAGTGAGAGATGAATGACAATGAGATGCAATGTTGTTTATCAATCATACAGAGACATTGGCCAACCAGGGATTTGAACTCACGACCTCTATATGCTGGGTTTTTATTAC
Source organism: Panopea generosa (assembly GCA_029582155.1). Lineage (NCBI taxonomy): Eukaryota > Metazoa > Mollusca > Bivalvia > Adapedonta > Hiatellidae > Panopea > Panopea generosa. Next base: position 2,463,448 of record CM055897.1, on the reverse strand, counting down.
TGAACATTAGAAGGAATGTTTATTTAATTCCTCTCTAAACCAGACTCATTTTTACTCTTACAGTAGTCTGCCGATGCCATGGCATCATGCCTACATTTAAGTAAATAATCAAAGAACTAACCTTCAAACATACAATGTCTATAAATATTCTTTAAGAAGCTATCTGAGTTTACATCCCATCTTCTTTCCTGTTTATTATGTTTTAACCAATTAAAACTTGCAAATAAAAAAACTTAGTAATGCAAAACTCAGATCTCAAAATAGCTTAAAAATCCATATCAAGAAAAGGTCAAATCAAAACAAATATATCTGCTGTTGGGAATGTTTTAATAGATTTACATGGTTGAATAAAAACTGGGGGATATATATTTTTAATTTTTAAAATGGGGTTTAATGCCATTTTCAACACATTTCAGGTTATATATGGCATATCCAGTGTTATTGGTGGAAAAAAACCTCAGAATGAATCTGAGTAGAACCATCTTTTTTTTGCAAGTAACTGGCAAACTTTCTCACAAAGTTTTTGGAGTAAGCGGGATGCAAACATATAACATAAGCAGTGAGAGGTAAGTGATCTTGAGACAGTGCCTTAGACCACTCGGCCATGGATGACCCCCTTACTTAGGGATATATAAAAATATGTAAACAAAGTTTAAAATGGTTTTATATGTATTGCAAGAATATTTTAAGGTAGATTTGTATGGAAGAGACTATAAAGGATTATAATTATCAAAAACAAGGAAAACTGACAAAGTTCAATGACTTTCAACATCTTTGTTTTTATTGACAATGAAGTCTATAAAATCAGACCAAAAGTTTGATTGGATAAACACAGAATATAATAATTATACTCCTCCAAAATCAACATTCACTTTATTTTGTCCAATGTGCACATCAATTTTCAAATTATCAATTTTGTCTAAAGTGCTCATGCTATTTATAATCAGTGAATTTATCTGACACTTAATTAATTGTTCACCCAAAACTATGCAAGTCATTTCACATGTTTATTTCTTTTTAAAACATTAAAATTTAAAATGTATGGACATCATATGTTTCTTTTTTTGTTTAGTATGTGTGTAACACCTGTACTCTGACAAATGGTATAAAAACAACAGTTTACTAGGATAATGTGTATTGCTCTCTTACAGCAAAGTTAACCCAATATTTGTTCCCTGCAAAATACTGGGATCTTGATTTCTTCAAATGAGATTAACAGCCTACAGTATTTTTGCTTATCATAATTGCTTTAAGACTTTTAAATCAAAAGGTTTTACAATATCTGTAACCCAATCTAGATTTGGAGATAACCTTGTAGATAACCTTTCTTCTTGTAATGCTGTTGATAGCTTCAATAACACGTATTTCATGATAACATCTTGTGTTACAAAACAAGTTTTATTTGATATTAAATGTAAAACCTGATATATAAACCATTGCTGGTGTTTACTAAGGCAGTGTCAAGAGAACATGAATGCCCCAACTGAATGTAATTTTTGTTGATCGAAAGGAACATGATTAAAAGAACGCAACAATTTTTTCAAAGTTTTAAAAATTATCTGAATGAAAAGTGCAATACAACAAATACAGACTGGTCATCTTCAGACATAATCTTTGGTAGTATGAAATTTGAAACTGTTTTGAATAGGCTGCTATATACTGCTAAACACTTCATATACTGTCAAAAAAATGAAAAACAATATTCCTATTTTTGAACCATTCAAACACTATATTAAAATGTATGAAACAGAACGAAGTATTGCCAAAAATAACATTGAGGTGGAAAAATTTGATTTGTTATGGAACCTGTACATTCCCCTTATATCTTAAAAATAAAGACTATTAATTTTACATTTTTCATAGATTTATGTATGATAAAAGTTGCCCTCCAGGATGGCCTCTTTGCTTATTTTGTGGAGACAGTACTTGAGTGAAAATCTCCTGCTGTCTAGATTTTTTCTATTGTTGTTTTTGTTTTTTCTTTCTCTACTTATATATTGTTTTATAATGATCCAACTTCTGTTTTATTTCTCATTAAAATAAAAGGAAAGTATTTATATAACAATTTTACATCTGGTCATAGAACACATATGTATTCTAGCTAGAGTTTATCTTATTTGTGAAAGCAAATTTTGCAATAATATAAGATTTTAATTACTGTTTACATCAATAATATATCCTATATTTTTTTGTGTCACAAATGGAATCATTATAATAATAAGGGACTCATTTAACTACAAATATCTGCTTGGAAATAGTGTTTACACATATACACTCTTAATCATGTTTCTTTCAAAACAGTTGTTGTTTCATTTTATTATTTTTTAATATTTGATTTTTCAAAACCAACAACAAAAAAATCCTTACAGTACACACCTGTTTCTCTTGAATTCACATATAAAGTTTGTTACTTATTCAACCAATCCAAAAACTGAAAACACATGTTTTATAAAATTTAAGAAAAAGGTGATTCTTTTGTGTTTTCTGATTCTCAAAAAATAGTTAAATTTTACTAGAAAAATATAAAATGAACCAAGGTATCTTTGATATTTTTTTAATATCTTCTCCTGGCTTTCAATAAACACCAATAATTAACACACAAAAATTGTGTTTATAAACCATTCCAATTATAGATACCTCTCATAAATATAAACACACAAAAACAACCTCAATATAATAAAACTCATGTAATTATTGCCACTATATCTTTCCTGTAAAAAGGGATTCACCAAAATACATATTTTATATTTAGTAAGGTTCTACATGAAACCAACCACTATAGACTTGACAGAGAAAAATCTCCTGAAGTCATTAGACAGCATAATTTTCTTATACTATCATCTGCTGTGTCAAATTATACTTTACTTCTGTTTGATTTTTGTTTTAGCTCGCGCTACCGTCTATAATTTGTTGAGACTGTTGTGGTCCTTTAAGATTAATGTATATATATGTATACAGTGAAAGGAAAAAGAAAGTATACATACCTATAAATGTCGACAGGTCAAGGAACAATAAATGTATTGCATATAAATTTTGTATATCTATATTTCATTATATTGTTGAATCAAAAAACAAACATTTAATTCATTTCAAAGCAAAACAATAAGAAAAATCAGTTCATTTTCCATCACTTGAATAATGAAATAATTTAAAAAAACAAAATGTATGCTTTCTTTTTCTTTTCAGTGTATATATATATGAATGTATGTTACAGCTTGACTGATACATATATTTGTGTGGTTTGTTGAGGGATGGTCCACCTCGACCCTCACAGACCTATTACGGGGTGATTAAATGGATCACTTTTCAGTGATTGAAATTAAAATAAATAAAAAAAATAGATAAAAAAATCACCATTCAATTAACAATTCTTAGGTAATATTATTTTTAGTGTTGTATCTGAAATATAGATATGCAAATATAGATGGTTCCCAGCACTGTTCATGAATATTTGTTCATCCCTATACTTTTTTAAGGTTTTCTCTTCATAACACTATGTATAACTGTTACTGCTGTGCCAGATCCTAATCTTGGTAGATGACTTTTAATTAATGATGCATGTAAAATATCTAAAGTATAGGCATAAAAGAAAATTAAAAAAAAAAGGTTTTCCATTGCAATTCTATATTAAAGATAAATGTTCCATTCAGTGCTCGAGAAAAAAGATTTTTGAACATTCACAATTTTATCTCCTTTGGGGCTGCTAACTCCTTCTGATATTAAATCCACTTTGAAGTACCCAGTCTCAACTATTATGACTCAACATTGTTCAATATCTCAAGATAATTAAAATATTCTTATTAGCCATTATAAATTAATTGCTAGATTATCATCCAAATTTTTTCTAAAAAAAGAGGGAGGGAGGGAGTGTTCGGGAGGATTTTATTTTTAAACCTTTGTTTTCTATGCATTAATTGGTTGCATGGAAAATAATGTGCTGGTACATATTATTAGCAATTTGCACATTTTTCAGAGCGATCATTACAGAATTTGATACAATATACACCATATGATACTAAAATAAAGTAGTTTGTACCAACATTTTTAAAATTGGTCACAATTATATCCCTTCGTCCATTTGTTTTGTAGTTTTTCCAACTAACAAAGGTATACAGTTCACTATAATTATTTGTTGTCTAGCATTTGAAAGTGGAGAACTAGTCAAGAATACAATTTCATATTGGTCATACATCAGTAACTTAAATGGTTGAATGCTTGTATACACACTTGATGTATGTGTAAACATTTTCAGTCAGCTGATTTGGTATTCAAGTTCATTTCCTTACAACCATGACTTGTCAGTTCACTGATCATTATATAGGTGTGGTGACGACAGAGTATATATATATGTATGTCAGAAACTGACAATTTTGATAAAGCAGAAATCAGTTGATTCATAGAGATAGTTGATTGCTGATGTACATGTGACAGGTATAATAGCTGATGAGTTTATATATATATATGGTACAGGTAGACAGAGTGCTATATAACAGACCTCACCAGAATGGCAGAATGTTAGACTTGGTACATGTAGACAGAGTGCTATATAGTACACCTCACCAAAATGGCAGAATGTTAGACTTGGTACAGGTAGACAGAGTACTATAATAGTAGAACTCACCAGAAAGGCAGAATGTTAGACTTGGTACAGGTACACAGAGTGCTATATAGTAGACCTCACCAGAATGGCAGAGTGTTAGACTTGGTACAGGTAAACAGAGTGCTATATAACAGACCTCACCAGAATGGCAGAATGTTAGACTTGGTACAGGTAGACAGAGTGCTATACAGTAGACCTCATCGGAATGGAAGAATGTTAGACTTGGTACATGTAGACAGAGTGCTATATAACAGACATCACCAGAATGGCAGAATGTTAGACTTGGTACATGTAGACAGAGTGCTATATAGCAGACCTCACCAGAATGTTAGACTTTGTACAGGTAGACAAAGTGCTATATAGTAGACCTCACCAGAATGGCAGAATGTTGGACTTGGTACAGGTAGACAGAGTGCTATATAACAGACCTCGCAAGAATGTTAGACTTGGTACAGGTAGACAGAGTACTATATAACAGACCTCACCAAAATGGCAGAATGTTAGAGTTGGTACAGGTAGACAGATTGCTATAAAGTTAACCTTACCAGAATGGCAGACTGTTAGACTTGGTACAGGTAGACAGAGTGCTATATAACAGACTTCATCAGAATGGCAGAATATAAGACTTGGTACATGTAAACAGAGTGCTATATAGCAGACCTCACCAGAATGGCAGAATGTTAGACTTGTTACAGGTAGACAGAGTGCTATATAACAGACCTCACCAGAATGGCAGAATGTTAAACTTGGTACAGGTAGACAGAGTGCTATATAGCAGACCTCACCAGAATGGCAGAATGTTAGACTTGGTACAGGTAGACAGAGTGCTATATTGCAGACCTCACCAGAATGGCAGAATGTTAGACTTGGTACATGTAGACAGAGTGCTATATAGCAGACCTCACCAGAATGGCAGAATGTTAGACTTGGTACATGTAGACAGAGTGCTATATAACAGACCTCACCAGAATGGCAGAATGATAGACTTGGTACAGGTAGACAGAGTGCTATATAACAGACTTCACCAGAATGGCAGAATGTTAGACTTGGTACAGGTAGACAGAGTGCTATATAACAGACCTCACCAGAATGGCAGAATGTTAGACTTGGTACAGGTAGATAGAGTGCTATATAACAGACCTCACCAGAATGGCATAATGTTAGACTTTGTACATGTAGACAGAGTGCTATATAGCAGACCTCACCAGAATGGCAGAATTTTAGACTTGTACATGTAGACAGAGTGCTTTATAGTAGACCTCACCAGAATGACAGAATGTTAGACTTGGTACAGGTACACAGAGTGCTATATAACAGACCTCACCAGAATGGCAGAATGTTAGACTTGGTACAGGTAGACAGAGTGCTATATAACAGACCTCACCAGAATGGCAGAATGTAAGACTTGGTACAGGTAGACAGAGTGCTATATAGCAGACCTCACCAGAATGACAGAATGTTAGACTTGGTACATGTATACAGCGTGCTATATAGCAGACCTCACCAGAATGGCAGAATGTTAGACTTGTTACAGGTAGACAGAGTGCTATATAACAGACCTCACCAGAATGGCAGAATGTTAGACTTGGTACAGGTAGACAGAGTGCTATATAACAGACCTCACCAGAATGGCAGAATGTTAGACTTTGTACATGTAGACAGAGTGCTATATAGCAGACCTCACCAGAATGGCAGAATGTTAGATTTGTACATGTAGACAGAGTGCTATATAGTAGACCTCACAATAATGGCAGAATGATAGACTTGGTACAGGTAGACAGAGTGCTATATAACAGACCTCACCAGAATGGCAGAATGTTACACTTGGTACAGGTAGACAGAGTGCTATATAACAGACCTCACCAGAATGGCAGAATGTTAGACTTGGTACAGGTAGACAGAGTGCTATATAACAGACCTCACCAGAATGGCAGAAAGTTAGACTTGCTACAGGTAGACAGAGTGCTATATAACAGACCTCACCAGAATGGCAGAATGTTAGACTTGGTACAGGTAGACAGAGTGCTATATAACAGACCTCACCAGAATGGCAGAATGTTAGACTTGGTACAGGTAGACAGAGTGCTATATAACAGACCTCACCAGAATGGCAGAAAGTTAAACTTGGTACAGGTAGACAGAGTGCTATATAACAGACTTCACCAGAATGGCAGAATGTTAGACTTGGTACAGGTAGACAGAGTGTATATAACAGACCTCACCAGAATGGCAGAATGTTAGACTTGGTACAGGTAGACAGAGTGCTATATAACAGACCTCATCAGAATGGCAGAATGTTAAACTTGGTACAGGTAGACAGAGTGCTATATAACAGACCTCACCAGAATGGCAGAATGTTAGACTTGGTACATGTAGACAGAGTGCTATATAACAGACCTCACCAGAATGGCAGAATGTTAGACTTGGTACAGGTAGACAGAGTACTATATAACAGACCTCACCAGAATGGCAGAATGTTAGACTTGGTACATGTAGACAGAGTGCTATTTAGCAGACCTCACCAGAATGGCAGAATGTTAGACTTGGTACAGGTAGACAGAGTGCTATATAACAGACCTCACCAGAATGGCAGAATGTTAGACTTGGTACAGGTAGACAGAGTGCTATATAACAGACCTCACCAGAATGGCAGAATGTTAGACTTGTTACAGGTAGACAGAGTGCTATATAACAGACCTCACCAGAATGGCAGCATGTTAGACTTGGTACAGGTAGACAGAGTGCTATATAAAAGACTTCACCAGAATGGCAGAATGTTAGACTTGGTACAGGTAGACAGAGTGCTATATAACAGACCTCACCAGAAAGGCAGAATGTTAGACTTGGTACAGGTAGACAGAGTGCTATATAGCAGACCTCACCAGAATGGTAGAATGTTAGACTTGGTACAGGTAGACAGAGTGCTATATAACAGACCTCACCAGAATGGCAGAATGTTAAACTTGGTACAGGTAGACAGAGTGCTATATAACAGACCTCACCAGAATGGCAGAATGTTAGACTTGGTACAGGTAGACAGAGTGCTATATAGTAGACCTCACCAGAATGGCAGTATGTTAGACTTGATACAGGTAGACAGAGTGCTATATAACAAACCTCACCAGAATGGCAGAATGTTAGACTTGGTACAGGTAGACAGAGTGCTATATAGCAGACTTCACCAGAATGGCAGAATGTTAGACTTGGTACAGGTAGACAGAGTGCTATATAGCAGACCTCACCAGAATGGTAGAATGTTAGACTTGGTACAGGTAGACAGAGTGCTATATAGTAGACCTCACCAGAATGGCAGAATGTTAAACTTGGTACAGGTAGACAGAGTGCTATATAACAGACCTCACCAGAATGGCAGAATGTTAGACTTGGTACAGGTAGACAGAGTGCTATATAGTAGACCTCACCAGAATGGCAGTATGTTAGACTTGATACAGGTAGACAGAGTGCTATATAACAAACCTCACCAGAATGGCAGAATGTTAGACTTGGTACAGGTAGACAGAGTGCTATATAGCAGACTTCACCAGAATGGCAGAATGTTAGACTTGATACAGGTAGACAGAGTGCTATATAACAAACCTCACCAGAATGGCAGAATGTTAGACTTGGTACATGTAGACAGAGTGCTATATAACAGACCTCACCAGAATGGCAGAATGTTAGACTTGGTACAGGTAGACAGAGTGCTATATAACAGACCTCACCAGAATGGCTGTCATAATTGGATTTCCCCATAATTAGATATGGGGACATACAAGCTTTAGTAACCATTTTGATATGATCCTTTTTGACAATACAATTCATTTTCTACATGTGTAATTTTCAATAAAGACGTTTGTACGTGATAAAGCACAGCTATATCACTTCCAGACATAATGATATATTGTAATATAAATGTCATCATCATTATCTCCTCACAACAAATATTACCCCCCTTCAACCTTCATTATGGTAATTATATACGCAGGTTTTAAATGAGGCTTGAATACTTAATACCTTATTATAATTTATAACCAAAACAGTCCTTTCTTTATAATAAATGTATATCTGTGGTTTATGGACAACAATTATTCATGCACTGACTTAATTACGATTGTTTGTATACATATGAATAATATTGACAAAATACAATCACGTTATAAAATCAGCTTAAAACATTTTTTCCAAATATATCATGCTCATTATATGCTCACTGACCCCATATTGCCAAAAGGATATCTAATTTAAACATTCCAAAATAATATATTGGAAAAGGGATTTCCTAACTTGGTCTATGCGTCATATTTTTTGACATATTAAATGAGTCATGCGATTAATTTAAATATCAATTTAATCATTTATACAGGTTTACATGTAGTAAAACTTGTTTCATCTGAGAAAGAGACTGAATGACAAAACAAAGGTCATTAAGCAGTATTTAAGTACTGTCTACTTTCAGAATGGGGATTTCATTTCAAGTTTACCACTCCAATTTAAATATCGATTTTGTCAAGTTTTTTTGAATTTGACATACCAAACCATTTGGACTTTATCTATAAATGATGTAATAACACACATGTATACATTCTGATTAATTTTCTCTTTCTCATGATATCAAGCCAATAAAGTATTGCTTACAAAGTTGTTCTGCCGAAACCTTAGACTTAAGCTAAAATATTTAATTTTAAGTGCAATGGCGATATATCACATAGGTGATAGCTGATATATCAGAGGTTGTGGGTTTGACCCCATGCCTGACCTCATGCTCTCTCTCTAAATAAAAAAAACCCGTACAGGTTCTGCCCAGGAAACCAACCCAAGAGATTCACACAAGTTCGGAGCTTACAGGCGCCGAGGTTATAAAACTTTTTTCCATGCTCAAGTCAAAAACAAACCCATGATAAAACAATAAATGTAAATACATGTAACTTTTTACCTTAGATCTGCATTAATACAAATTCAAGGACGCTTTACTTTAAATTGTGTTTTTATATGAATCATAAAAATTGTGCTTTGAATAAGAAATTGAATTGAGCATGCAAACAGTTTTATACCCTTTGGGCCAGGCTAAAATAAACTAGCATACAGTCAAACCTGTGTTAGTGGTCACCTTTATTAAGTATCTACTTGTCTTAAACAACCAGATTTTCTATTTACCATTTTTATAATTTTAGCATTAATCAACCTGTATTTAACAGTCACATGCCTTAAGAGGACATTTTTTCTCTTTCCCCTGAATGACTGCTTAAGACAGGTTTGACTGTACATCAAAATATATAATGAGACTGCAGCAATGAAATTCAAAAAAACAAGAGACCTGTGTTTGGATCGCCTCTGTCTTTGCCGCATCTCCAGATATTTCGAACACCAAATGCATATATTTCAGGAAGCACGTCAACACCATCTGCAAATGGATTGTCTGGTGGGATGCTGTACTCTTTCCGTTCAGCATGGTTTATATTGTCTACATCTATACGTAAAACTTTACCCAATAAAGCAGTCCTGTAAAAATAACAATAATATTTCTGTTAAAAAAGTATCTCCCAAGGTTGCATACACACAACTGGGCCCGATAAGCTCAGTCGGTAGCTTAACGTGTCAGTATCAATTCAAGGGTCCCAGTTTGAATCACCACCTGGATTTTTAGTTTTAATTTGATTGATTGCAGAGAATTATTTCTGGAAATTAAGAAGAGACCCAAGCCTTCAAGATTGGGAAAAAAACAGTGTGATAAAGGGGAAATTGGGAATTTTTTTTAGGGCTTTAGCAAACTGGAAAATCAAGAGTAACACTGTTTTGATCATGTTCTAACCAATAATTATCCTCATTTCAATTATGAGACATCATTTAAATATTGCCTGGTGACCTTCATATCGTCATACAAACTCCTTCCAAGTTGAAACAATCTTTATTACGTGTAAACATGTACAATGGATTTAACTGAAATAAAATTGGAATCACGCGACTCATATAATATGTCACAATTTTAAGCGGGTGCGTAGCCCAAGTTAGAATATGCCTTTTGAATATATCATTTTGGCATGTTTAAATAGATACTGATATCTTTTTAGCAACACAGGTATATATATATATAGACATAATATATTGGGAAAAAATGTTTTAAGCCAAATTAAACATTTGGAAAAATCCCAATATATTCCCTTTAATGACTTATCCTGACCTTGTAAAGTACTTCATTTCCTGAGGACCTCAGTATGTGTCAATTTCTATATATTCATCAGGTCACTTGCCCTACTTGACATTAAGATCAGTCCAATTAACAAGCATTTCTGCCATTATTAAAGAAATATATGGTTATTACCTCATAAAACAAGGTGTTTAAATTCATCAATCTTTTGATTCTAAATGTCAGACTCAAACTCAAATTCTGAAATTTTGTAATTTGCTTAAAAAATAATTTTATAAGAAATTGACATTTTCTTGCAAAAATATTCAATTTCAAGGTTACATTATTAGAATATCTAAATAAAAAGGTTAAAACACTTGCTATTCTTTTGCTATTTACTCTGCAATTTTGAAATTGAGTTTGAGTACTAGAATGAAAAGATTTATGAAATAACACCCTGGCAAGGATATCATGAGTGTAGACTTGATCAACAAATACTTACATGTTTTGGCCAAATTCCTTAGGGTCCCCTCCACTACCACCATCGCCGACAAAAAGATACATATAATTGTCATCGCCAAACAGAATCTGTGGATGAAATGAAATTATATAAGCACGACATTGTTTATATATATGCATAATTAATGTTGATATGGTAAACACTGGTATAGTGTCGAGTAACACAAAGTTCCGTCAAGCTTCATATGTGTGTGTGTGTGTGTGTGTGTGTGTGTGTGTGTGTGTGTGTTATTGTGTGTGTGTGTGTGTGTGTGTGTGTGTGTGTGTGTGTGTGTGTGTGTTATTGTGTGTGTGTGTGTGTGTGTGTGTGTGTGTGTGGAGAGAGCGGGGTGTACATGTAATTGTTCTTCTAGCTGATCTGTGTGTGCTCTTCAAACTGATCTATAAAGACCAGGGATGTGCCAAACTATCTTAAATTCTTCTACCACCCTCCATAGCTGAGGTGTCCAAGGCTCTGTCTCAAGATCACTTACCTCTCACAGCTCATATATAGGGTCATCCATGGCTGAGGTGTCTAAGGCTCTGTCTCAAGATCACTTACCTCTCACAGCTAATATATAGGGTCCTCCATGGCTGAGGTGTCTAAGGCTCTGTCTCAAGATCACTTACCACTCACAGCTAATATATAGGGTCCTCCATGGCTGAGGTGTCCAAGGCTCTGTCTCAAGATCACTTACCTCTCACAGCTAATATATAGGGTCCTCCATGGCTGAGGTGTCTAAGGCTCTGTCTCAAGATCACTTACCTCTCACAGCTAATATACAGGGTCCTCCATGGCTGAGGTGTCCAAGGCTCTGTCTCAAGATCACTTACCTCTCACAGCTAATATATAGGGTCCTCCATGGCTGAGGTGTCCAAGGCTCTGTCTCAAGATCACTTAGCTCTCACAGCTAATATATAGGGTCCTCCATGGCTGAGGTGTCTAAAGCTCTGTCTCAAGATCACTTACCTCTCACAGCTAATATATAGGGTCCTCCATGGCTGAGGTGTCCAAGGCTCTGTCTCAAGATCACTTACCTCTCACAGCTAATATATAGGGTCATCCATGGCTGAGGTGTCTAAGGCTGTCTCAAGATCACTTACCTCTCACAGCTAATATATAGGGTCCTCCATGGCTGAGGGGTCTAAGGCTCTGTCTCAAGATCACTTACCTCTCACAGCTAATATATAGGGTCCTCCATGGCTGAGGTGTCCAAGGCTCTGTCTCAAGATCACTTACCTCTCACAGCTAATATATAGGGTCCTCCATGGCTGAGGTGTCTAAGGCTGTCTCAAGATCACTTACCTCTCACAGCTAATATATAGGGTCCTCCATGGCTGAGGGGTCTAAGGCTCTGTCTCAAGATCACTTACCTCTCACAGCTAATATATAGGGTCCTCCATGGCTGAGGTGTCCAAGGCTCTGTCTCAAGATCACTTAGCTCTCACAGCTAATATATAGGGTCCTCCATGGCTGAGGTGTCCAAGGCTCTGTCTCAAGATCACTTACCTCTCACAGCTAATATATAAGGTCCTCCATGGCTGAGGTGTCTAAGGCTCTGTCTCAAGATCACTTACCTCTCACAGCTAATATATAGGGTCCTCCATGGCTGAGGTGTCTAAGGCTCTGTCTCAAGATCACTTACCTCTCACAGCTAATATACAGGGTCCTCCATGGCTGAGGTGTCTAAGGCTGTCTCAAGATCACTTACCTCTCACAGCTAATATACAGGGTCCTCCATGGCTGAGGTGTCTAAGGCTGTCTCAAGATCACTTACCTCTCACAGCTAATATATAGGGTCCTCCATGGCTGAGGTGTCTAAGGCTCTGTCTCAAGATCACTTACCTCTCACAGCTAATATATAGGGTCCTCCATGGCTGAGGTGTTTAAGGCTCTGTCTCAAGATCACTTACCTCTCACAACTTATATATAGGGTCCTCCATGGCTGAGGTGTCCAAGGCTCTGTCTCAAGATCACTTACCTCTCACAGCTAATATATAGGGTCCTCCATGGCTGAGGTGTCTAAGGCTCTGTCTCAAGATCACTTACCTCTCATAGCTAATATATAGGGTCCTCCATGGCTGAGGTGTCTAAAGCTCTGTCTCAAGATCACTTACCTCTCACAGCTAATATACAGGGTCCTCCATGACTGAGGTGTCAAAGGCTCTGTCTCAAGATCACTTACCTCTCACAGCTAATATATAGGGTCCTCCATGGCTGAGGTGTCTAAGGCTCTGTCTCAAGATCACTTACCTCTCACAGCTAATATATAGGGTCCTCCATGGCTGAGGGGTCTAAGGCTCTGTCTCAAGATCACTTACCTCTCACAGCTAATATATAGGGTCCTCCATGGCTGAGGTGTCTAAGGCTGTCTCAAGATCACTTACCTCTCACAGCTTATATACAGGGTCCTCCATGGCTGAGGTGTCTAAGACTGTCTCAAGATCACTTACCTCTCACAGCTAATATATAGTGTCCTCCATGGCTGAGGTGTCTAAGGCTCTGTCTCAAGATCACTTACCTCTCACAGCTAATATATAGGGTCCTCCATGGCTGAGGTGTCTAAGGCTGTCTCAAGATCACTTACCTCTCACAGCTAATATATAGGGTCCTCCATGGCTGATGTGTCTAAGGCTCTGTCTCAAGATCACTTACCTCTCACAGCTAATATATAGGGTTCTCCATGGCTGAGGTGTCCAAGGCTCTGTCTCAAGATCACTTACCTCTCACAGCTAATATATAGGGTTCTCCATGGCTGAGGTGTCCAAGGCTCTGTCTCAAGATCACTTACCTCTCACAGCTAATATATAGGGTCCTCCATGGCTGTGGTGTCTAAGGCTCTGTCTCAAGATCACTTACCTTTCACAGCTAAGGTTTAAAGGTTTGAGTCTTGCTGAACTCCAAAAACTTTATGTGAGAAAGTTTACATTTAATTTGCGGAAGGACGAGGTGTCTGCACACATAATGGGAGGTAATTTGTGATTATTTTTTTAAACATGTGTATTCAGTATTTCCATTTTGGGATTTTTTTTACCTCAATTGGGAAAAAAATTATTTTTTAATTGGGAAGCCAATGAATGTCAGATTCTGTATATAATAAGGTAAAGAAGCTCTGGTTTGGCACGGTTGCTTATGCCACAGGTTATCAAAATTGAGTCATAATGGCCCTCTTGGTTTTAATAAGCTTGAACTTTTTAACATCATAGAGACTAAACCTGGTTAATAAAGAATACATGCTTCAAGATTACCAGCTTCATTTACGAGAAATCTGTTATAAAATGTCGTTTTGTCTTACATACATTTTCCTATCATATCCTAGGCCCTACCCCAGGGGTAATACATGTTAGTGTAACCCAGGGGTAATTAATGCTAATAAGTTGTCTGATCAAACAGTTGTTATCTATCACAGGTGACTGATGGACTTTTGCTAACGGCCATATCATTACATCTTCATAATGGCCTGTCAGTCAACAATGGTTAAGTTGTTATGTATATATAAACTGTATTTTCTATTCTAGTAGTGCATAATTCCGAAATGTATTTTTCTTGAAAATGACTTTCAGCTTCTATTGTCTTGTCTTGTCTTATCTTATCGGTACTATGATACTATGGTACTATGCATGAAAGACCAGCACAAAGCTGATGAAGACTGTGATACGGTCGAAATATTCTGTAGATCAAATGTTTTGTTCTGAGTAAGATAATTAAGTTCATCTAAGATGTTAAATCCAGAACAACCTATATTGTTGTCTCGTCTTGATATGCAATTTAAATAAAAACAATACAGGCTTGTTTCATTGAATGACAGGGATTTAAAACATCTTGAAAAATGTGGATAGCAGTTTCTGTCTAGTCTCTGTCTTGCATGTATAAAGTTGTAGGTTAAATATTCTCCGGACCAGGAAACTGAATTATCTAGTCCCAAAACAAAACGGCCATGGAGACTCTGAACCCAAGATGATCAGATCTAGCTTTTTTTATTTATTGCAATTTTTTAAATAATACAAATTAATCATGAAATATACTGGCATGTATTTTCTTTAATGGGGTTTAAAACCATGTTCATTTCAGGTTATAACTAGCATATCCAGTTTGATTTGTGGAGGAAGACATCAGAATGAATCTAGGTAGAACCAAAGTCCTTCCGAAAGTAACTGGCAAAATGGCAAAGGAGACTCCTACCTACGGCCTTAGCGGTGAGAGGCAGGTGATCTTTAGACGGCGCCTTAGACCACCCAGCCACAGAGGATCATCTTGAAATACATACCCGTACAGTTCTTAATGACAGAATATTACCATTAAAAATCATTTATGAATATAACATAATAATGACAATGTGAGAAGTTTATTATTCAATATTAACTTGCATAATCTAACAGAAAAGAACATAACATATATATTTCATTAAGCTTAAGCATTACAGCTCATTATCATATATATATACAAAATCAATACATATGTTGAAATAAGGTGGTATATGAATATCGTTTCATTAAGTTGATATTTGTATGAGTGTTATCTTGGTATTTAGAAACAACCATAAAATAATTATTTTAAGCATAACCGTAAGACAAATTTAAATTATAATACAATGTTTTCTACATTAAACTGTTAAACAAGAATCCCTGAGTTTGAAACCCTTAATACAATAAGTTTGTTTAAAATTGATTTTTTGTCAATAATATTAAGAAGGTTAATAAATATGAACATCAAAGAGAGACAGACATTGTGTTTTGTTTAATTAAAGACATTTGCACATTTATTTGAAAGATGTTTGATTACAATATACATCTCTTTATATGATTAAACAATTAAATTTTTAATTAAAGGTACGTTTAATTACCTGCATCACATAATGTGCAAACAAATTAATTTCGAAAGTTTTTTTCATTCTTCACAATTACTGAAAAAACAGACACAATAGACACGTAACGATAGACATGTAATAATAGACACATAACGAGTACGGAGTCTGATAGAGTACGTATGTATATAAAACTATTAACCTCATTTAATCTGATCTGATACTTACGTAGCAGTAATGACTTTTCAGTTAATTATAGCCGGGCACGATTAGCTCAGTCAGTTACTTGTCCAACTATCAATCCTGGGGTTTTGAGTTAGAATCTCCGCTCGGCCACAGTCTCCCTGATGGTTGATATACGATATTGCATCTCATTATCATTCGCATTTCACCGCTGATTCAAGTGGGAAAGTTATCAGTTACTTGTAGAGATGAGGTGTGCTTGAGTACTGGTTAAAATTCCAGGATCCCAGGAAACAGTGTTTAGGTTAACTGATTATCGGTTAGCCCTCAATGGCATAAAAATGATGCTAAATATTCAATCAATCAATCAGTTAATTACAAAAATGAAGTTCTGCAATCTTTATAAATCTAAATTGATAATTATGCAGTTTTTCTAGTATTCATACATTTTACTACCTTAAGGTTTTTGGGCACCGCCATGTAGCAGGGTCCACTAGGAAGGCTTCTAGAATTTGAGCATGGGGTTGCATGGGGTTGCATAACCGTTTTGGGGAGGCATTTGTACGATTTCTTTAGGATATACAAAATGTAGTATTATAAATTTGGTGGAAAATTTCCAAGTACATTAACTGTATATTTTGTACTTTGAAAGTAAACCTGAAAGTTTCAGTTGTATGTAGGAAACCTTAATTTTTTTATGGTTTATTTGGAAAGTATTGTAATGACAAATCAGGGGATCGAAATTGAAAAATCAAGAGATCAAAAATTAAAATCAGGGCTTGAAAAACTTATTTATTCACCAGTATTACAGGTTAAAACATAATACGTTAATTCGTATAACATATTGTAGTTGAATTTAAAACAAAAAGAACAACCCCAGTATTTTATATTTGTTCTCCAAATATCTGGAAAGTCATTATACTAGCTAGTGCAATCAAGTTTTGCACGAAATTACAAGCAACCAATCAGAAGTGCTGACCTCGTCTATGTTTATATTTATGCATACCGGTTCCACAACACAGTGATATTTCAATCAGCCAATCAAAATTAATGTGCTAATCTTGTCACATGATGTTTACATTATTTGCATGCGGGTTCTTCAATACACGCTAGCAGGAAGACATGCGGGAAAGAAAGCAAAGATGGTTTAGGCAATTTCCACCAAGGTTGTGAAATATTTGCCTTTTAATGGTTTGAAATGTACAACTATGTCATTAATTGTGTTGCTTGCCTTTTTTCAGCTTGGTAATGTCGAACATAGCAGATTCACCATTCAATGTAGGCAGATTGAGACGTAATTTTGCGGTAATGAATGAAGTTAGTGGTCAAGGTCACAGGAATGTGATTTTATCTGAAAATGGGACTCAAATAGGTGATAGACATGTTTTACCTGAACATGTCATTAGAACATGTTGCTAGTAGAGCAACTGGCCAACGGGTTTTAATTTAAGTGAATTTTACTCTTCCAGATGATACAATACATGTTTATTAGATGACTGAGAGACTTTGCAAACGAAAAAATAAATATAAAGCACACTATAAGTACATAATGAAGAACGGGGTTTTGTTTACAAATAAATGTTCGTCTCTTTCCGAAAAACACCGTCGGCAGAAAACGGGGAGCTTATTCGGAAACGCATCGGTAATATGATCAATTCACTTCAGAGAGAAACATAGAATGGAGGAACTGTAGGGAATGCGTTAAAAATTAAATAACTGCTTGCGGTTCGATAGTTTTTAAGAATGTTCCCTTTATTCCTCTCAGTGTATTAATGAACTGGAACCCACAAGCATGTAAGCAATGAATTGTTCAGATAAAATCAAAAATAAAATACTTTTCTAATAACTGTACTAAACAAACCACCCTTGGTAGCCTCTCAATATTGACTGCGATAAAGTGATTTGTGATGTACTGATGATAGCGCGTGCGATAGTATCACGTGTATATGCAAGGGAGGATCCTGAGCAAGAGTTACTAGACCAAACAAGTATTCCGTACTCGTTGTTTTTCAGTATGTATAAATAATATAATGCATACTATGTTTGATAGTTTTATTGCAGACATCAATATATATCTATTTAAAAAACAACAACCCAATAACGATTCATAATATTAGTTGAGCCATAATTTTTCTAATCTTGTTAATGATCCCCTTATCTGACGGTCTTAATCCGCACACTACCACTGCAGCATTCAGTTGTGTACTTCCAAACACTGGCGGAGGTACAGCCGGAAAGCAACCGAGTCGTTACCGAATTACAAAAATGTAAACAAAAGTTAAAAGTTTGGTCCGCTCATCTAAGAAACACACATTTTGATCAAAGTTATTTATTTTCTTGCTTTTTTAAAAATAGTGTCTAGGGGTCTACATGAATAATTTTAGCAATACTATTAACACATTTAATTATAATCATTTTTGTTATTATCAAAAAGTGTACATTTCGGAAGTTAAATGAGGCTTTCAAAAGTACAATATAGATGTCAAACAGCTACAATGAAATATATACTTTCTCAAGTTAATTTCATGTTGCATGCTTTTTCTGTGATACTTTGTCTTAGTTGGCTATATAAGCCAGAATAAATGTATATTCTGCACTTAGTTTCACAGACACTAAAGGTAATGTCCAACTAACTAG
Organism: Panopea generosa; assembly: GCA_029582155.1. Taxonomy (NCBI): domain Eukaryota; kingdom Metazoa; phylum Mollusca; class Bivalvia; order Adapedonta; family Hiatellidae; genus Panopea; species Panopea generosa. The sequence continues at coordinate 2,444,601 of CM055897.1, read as the reverse complement.
TCAATCAGCTTAGACTCTCTCTCTCCCTCTGTAAAATGTAAGGACGAATATTGGGAAGACAGTCATAGACTGTTACACTTAAATTATTATATATTATTTACTGTAATTTAAAGTTTTGTGTATTTGCTTTGCAACATGCATTTGTGGTAAATCAATAAAATAAAACTGCGGAATCTGTGTTTGCCATAGTAAACATAGTGTTTGGTAGACCGGTACATTATCATGATGTTTCGTTGGAATGGAAGACTTGTTTGGAATATTTAGCATCATTTTTATGCCATCGAGGGCAAACAGTAACCACCAACTTAACCACTCTTTCCTGCAAGTCTGGAATGTTAACCAGTTCACAAACACACCTATCTCAGCAAGTAAATGATAACTTTCCACTTGAATCTGAGTTAAGAGACAAATGATAACGAGACATTATGCTGTATAAAAATCACTGAAGACGATGTGGCCGGGCAGGGATTCGAATTCACAACCCCTGGTTACTGACTGAGCCAATCAAGAGAGAGAAAGGGCATTTTTTTTAATTCTTAAGTTGATTAATTGATCGTTAAACTGATTTATAAATAAAAAGTTGTTATGGGTGACATTTTACAATGTAAAAATAGTTAGAATTTTAGTGTTACCTCTCCGCCATTGTGGTTCCAATAAGGTTCAAAAATCTCAAGAACAATACGACTGTATGAGTAATCAACTTCATTTGGGTTTGTTGAATTCACCTTGAACTCTTCAATCCTAATTTTATGATCACGGTCACCCTCCCATTTCCTTAAATATTCTCCTTTTCCGAGTTTGGTTGAGTAGTAGATGTAAAACTTTCCATTTTTACTGTATTGTGGATGAAATGCCATACCCAGCATCCCTCTCTCATCTCCTGGATATGCAGTAGTCTGAATATCTAAACGAATATCCACAAAAGGCCTTGGAAGTTTCGTACCATCTTGATTAAATATGTGAACCACACCTATTTGTTCACCAACAAATATTCTATTTGAACCATCATTTGCATGTTTTAGAAAAACTGGGTTTCTAAGTAGCTCATGATTAAATCTTTTGAGGCATAAGCACCCTGGTTTTGTTACTTGCGATATTGTTATATTTCCATTCAATATATCGTTTGACAATAATTCTGGATAGCAGTAATCTAAGTCTGGTAGTTTTGTTGAATTGCAGAAAGAAAAAACTCCTTCATTCACAGCTTTATTCAACATTTTGCTCTCTGCAATACTACCGCTTGCCTCTTCTAAAAAATATTTTACAAGACCACTGCACTTTTGATAAAAAACGGAACAGTAGTCCTGACATAATCCCGGGAAAGCACGAGGAGTAACCTTGGTTCCATACTTTCTTATTTCTGAGTCAAATATATGAGCAGCATATGGTGAACAAGTTTGGCATAAGAAAGTTTGAGTATAATTGGCACACTGTGTCCACAGTTCTGTCTCGCCGGCATCTTGTATCAGCTGTTTTATTCTGGTATATCGGTTTCTCAATTCTACAGCAGCAGAATTTGTACAGCAACCAAATGTAGAATAGGCTGGACAAAACTGTAACTTTTGTTCGGCTTCGAAAGGTGGTCTCGAATCCAAGCACTGCGGATGACCGTCCACTATCCGGACAGAGAGAAAGAATAACACACCGAAAATAAACAATGGTAAATTTAAACTAAACACAGACAATCTGTGGAGACTGCCATCTACTCGCATCTTGACTGCTAGGCGGTTGTATACCTACTGGACGTATGTATATCGTGACTCTTTCGCCTATACAGTAGCAACCACTCGTGCGAATCGAAACCTAATTAAATCGCGGATGTGTTTGACAGGTCCGTCATGGATCACTGGCGCGTTTTTTATCGGTGTTACACGTAAAATACACACGCTGAAGTAATGACGTGATTAGAGCTATTTCTCGGATTAATAGTTTATATTTCACGGGACTATTAATAAACAACGGAACTGCTCTGGTCAGGAGATATTGATGTGGAGCACACGACAGATTAAAACAAGGTTCTTAATGGCTGATGCTACATTTGAATGGCAAATACAGTTATATAATAAATGGAATGGCTTGTCATGTAAGACAACTTGTCATA